>JAUMHP010000023.1:257293-270282 GCA_032361065.1 Enteromius trimaculatus
CTGCCATAGCTATAAAGTTTGTGTAAACTCATCTTTCTTCATATAGACTCTTAAGCCTTTTCTGTCAAGTGATTCGCCAGCTGATGTGTTTTAGGATAGGAATTAAAAAAGCTAACAACCATTAGTGTATGGAAACTTTATCAATGAAAACACTTCCATTCACTGGGTGTAGGCTATAACAACTTATTTTATGTGTAAAAATTTTAAAATAAAGTAAAAATGTAAATTTAATACTAAATCAGATTTTATTAAATCCTCATTTAAAATGTTCTATGTGTAGATAAACTGCAGTGTAAAAAGCTGTTTGCGTATTAGTGGTCACGTCAGCAGTGATAAGGTATAGCTAAGAGAGCTTCAGACCAACCTTACGAACGAATGACTTACAGAAGTCATACTTCACTAAGAATGTTTTGGAAAACAGGCGTTAACGATAAGGTACGTCTTAAGGTACAACTTAAGAACGACATAGCGTTAAGGTGGTTTCGGAGATCGCAGCCCTGAGCATTTAGTGCCTTTTTACGCTAAGCGTTTAGGTGGACACATGGCCTTAGACCCTAAACTAAAGTGTGACCTGTTTTATTTAGTTAGTAAGTTTTATTTTTATTGTGGGTGTAATATTTCAAATGTTGGAGGACTCCGGTTAATTTTGTGCATTTTGTTTTAAGCCAAAGCTGGATATTAATGAATTATGGGGGATTCATGTTTCTCAGGAGGAGTTGGTGGTGAACCACATGGCTGCCAAAACCATAGAGAACGTGTGCAGCCGTGAGTCTCAATACGCACAGGGATTCATCACTGCAGAGGTGGGACCTGCACTCTGGTATCTTTTCACACACTCCACGGTGGATGCGCTCAGGGTCAGCGCTATATCTGTGAGTATTAAACATTATTATTATGTCTTTAAGGGGGTGTTTCAACATAAAGATCAACTCTGCGTACTGTTCTAATTAAGTTATAGTGCAAATGCAATGATCCAAGCACCAAAGATTTATTTTTTTTTTATTTTTTAATCATCGTCATAATTTTTTTCAGTCATGTAGTCATTTTTCCAAAGCGACTTACAATTGAGGAATACATAATGCGATTTATCTTAAAGTGGCAAACGGACAGAGGTGTTCGTAATACCAGCCTCAGGTACTGTTTAAATAGTACACACTGGAAAGGAAAGAATTTCAGGGCAGTCCTTATTGTCAGGCCCTAGGCTGACACTAGGTAACGCTATAATAATGCCATTTATTTTTTCCTTCATATCTTCACAACTCTGCATTCTAGAATTGAAATTCTTTTACATTTAGTTTTTTTTTTTTTCTCAGTGTTATGGAGATATAAGTAAATAATATTTGGAGAGGGGGTTTGCCTATTAATTTTGACCAGTTGCCCTTTGACCGGTTGCAATTCTGCTCAATGGCACAATACAAGTAAAAACCTGTCATAAGTTAAGAAAAAAATAATAATAATTTTTTGCGCAGCTAATATGCAACACGATATTGTTGGGTTTGGCCCATAGTGACTAGTTGGTGTATAACTTATAATATAACTTAATATCAGTAAAAAATTAAAAGTTTAAAATTTAAAGTTGTCATTGTAGTAAAATCACAGAAAGTTTGGAAATATACATCGTAGTAGTGAATTATTGGTTATAACACTCTATTAATGAATCTTGTTTTATAATGGCTTGGTACAAGAATGATCAACATTTTAGGCATGCTTTTTTTTTTAAATAAATGATTAATGATACTGTGATTAGCCATTTCTGTAACACTTTATTTTATGGTCTCTTAAATATTGCATATTAGCATGCATGTTACTACATTATCAGCCATTAATTAGTAGTAATTAAGCACCTTATTTTCCATCCCCAATCCTACCTTACTAACTATTTAATAAGCAGCAAATTAGGAAATTATTGAGGTAAAGGTCATAGTTAGTGATGAAAAAGTGTTTGCTATTCTGAAGTGTTACTGTTGTTTTCTTGTTTAACCTTGTATCTACAATGGCAATGGTATTAAAGATCATTATCATTTTGATGACAAATGTATGTACCCTTTATATAAATAAATATTAAATATTATGTAACACAAAGCAGCTTTAAAGATTCTGTATTCAACCCACCTACACCCACCTGTCTTACATTTATCTGCCCTTCCAGGCTCTGTGTAAAATAACACGCCAATCTGCGGGGGCCTTCCAGAGTGTGATTGACAAGGTGGGATTACCCAGCATCCTCAGTTGTCTGGTGTCAGGCATCAGCCGTGTCCAGCAACACATGCTCACTATGTTCGCTGCCATGTTGGCATCAGGAGCACATTCTCACAGACTGGTACAAGACAGGGTATGTATGTTTATATGAAAACGTGAATATATATAAACTTCCAATTTTTTGCCTGTTGCCTAAATTATGTACCTTTTTAGTTTATTATTTATTTATAAATCCAGTCCATATGAAATGTCACATAAAATCATGTCCATTTTTGATTATCCAAACATAACTGCATTTTTTTTATCTTAAAGAAATAAGCCTAAGAAGTAAACATCTACAGTATATAAACAATAAATAAATGGACTGTACATGCACAAGTTTATTTATACTTGTAATCTGGTTGCGTCTAGACCAAACATTCCCCAAAACATTTTCTAAAGTATAGCAGATTTTCTAGTGTAAACCAAGAGTGTGCAGTCTTAATAAATAATTCTATAGTTTATCGGTCTTGGCAATGTTTAGGATGAGGTTTTGGGATTTGACGTGGCTGCATTATTCATAGTTATTAGAAATATACAAACATGTTTTTATATATTTAAATATTAATAAAGTTGTGGTGTGAACGAAACATGCACCTTAATGATTGATGGGTTTATTTTCTCTCATGTTCTTTTTTTTTTTTTTTCATTTAGAAAACATTCACACTCTTTCCTTTCACTTTTAATGGGAGTGTTAAAAATAGTTGAGAAGCATATCAGTAGGGAAACAGGAAAAGACACATGTGCTGTGTTGCCTACTATTTAGTTGCACACAGCATTTCTAGCATGTGAAGTCCTAGGTGAGATTTCTTTGAGGTAAGTTTGGAGCCGGGGAGCATCTGTGCAATTGCCCTGAGAACATGGTGTTTTGTACTTCCTGTTCAAAGAAACCCAAAGGACACTGTTCAGATTTTACACACCTTGTTGCATTCCGAGTGCATTTATGACAGCACTTACTCTTGCACATACTTTTTCTGCTGCTGACTTTTAGTACGCTGCGCTCTTTTCCTCACTCTGTTTTTCTTTTCATTCTTACGATATTCTTCCCTTATCCTTATTTTATAGTTCTCTCTATTTTGAATTATTTTCTTTAGGGGGGAAAAAAAACTGTACTAACATACATACCATGATAGAGAAGTCATGCAATAAGTCATTTTGTTTTAAGACTACATAAATATTTACTCAAATCATTCATAACATGATCAATAGTTCACCCAAAATGAATTTTTTGTCATAAACTTGGCCTGTTGTTGTCCAAACTTGCTTTTCTCTATGGAACGCAAAATTGTACAGTACATTTATTTATTCAGCGATGTTTCCTAGTCAGTTTTTTAGTATCATGAGGTTTCAAGCTTCTAAAGGACAAGGAGTTCCAAAACCTATCTCAGAGTTTTTGTATTCAAAGTTCAGTGAAGTGTTTTATGTGATGTTTTTGTGTGATGAACAGACTGACGTTATTCATTGAAAATCTTGGCATCTTTATAAGTGCAGAATGTCAGAAATATAGTTATGTCTGATTTGTGAATGAATCATCTTTTGAGTTAAATCTTTCCAGCAAATTATTCATCCAGTTCCTAGAGAGATACATTTTTATTATTATTATTTTTCTCAGAATTGCATGATAAAAACTCGTAATTCTGACTTATTTTCATGCAATTGGGAAATATAAAGTCAGATTTGCAAGATATAAACTCGCAATTAAGAGAAAAAGAGTCAGAATTGCGAGATATAATGTCACAACTGTGTGATAAATGAAGTTAGAATTGCAAGTTTTAAAGTCAGATCTGTGAGATATAACCTCGCAATTACGAGAAAAAAGTCAGAATTGTGTGATATAAAGTCGCAGTCGTCAGAATTGCGACTTTATATGTCACAATTCTGACTTAAGAAGATAAGTCAGAATTGTGAGATAAAAAAATGCTATATTTTTTATTTAGTGGTGGAAACAAAAAAAAACAAAAAAAACATCAGTAAACATGTTGCAAGTTTTGGCTTCTTTGGTTTCTTAAGTTACCGTACCATCAGTCTTCAGATGACTCGTCTTGCATTTAACAGATGACTGTGCAAGACAAGTTTTCTCACGTCATTATATTGAATAGGGCAGGAAGTTTATTGAAAATTTACAAAAATTAGTCATGATGAACTCTTAGATACCAGCAACACAACTGGCATCTATGATTCATGTTTTTTAGCTTATAACAAACAAACTAACAACAAAAAAAAAAAACTATTTAGAAATATTATTGTAATTGTATGAAAATAAAATATGCCTATAACATTAAGAACATTACAGTTGCTCCTTGTCTCCTTTACTGCGTGTGACTTGTACAATATGTATAAAGCTTTGTAGTACATTAACTCATTAATTAAGGCATTGCAGTTCTATTCTGATCGCGTATGTCTGAATTTCGACCTCTGCAACCAGGATGCCAGTGTAGGAGCAGTTAAGAATTCCAAACCCCAATGTGAAGAAAGTGCTGCATATAGAGCAGTATTTTTGTATTTTTTTATTTAGATATTTATTTTTTAAACTAGTTCTGCCAATAAGTTTTTGATTTTTTTCAGTTTGGCACACACACTTTGTACATCCTGTGCCATCTCTCTCTCTGCGTTGCGTTATTGACAGCCTGTATCGTTCTTAGTACTGGCAGCACTTCATCGGTCAACAACTTTGAGATCGGACCATTTTTGTTCATCTCAGCAACTATACGGTGTTCTGAAGCAGCTGCGTTGACAGCCGCTGTGCCTCACTGCCACTCAGCATTCTTTCTTTTGTTAGTAACACCTGCAGAAAGACTGGCAGAAGTAGATTTTTTTTTTTTTTTGATTATTTTTTTAACCTTGACTTTTGGAGGTAGAACTTTTGGCTTTTGATTTATTTATTTTATTTATTTTTTAAACTTTAGTTTATGGTTCTTCTTTCAAGTTAATTGAGAAGTATATATGTTTCAGTGCAGTTACTCACATATTGTTTACTCATAACAACTGTGTAAGGATACTGTTTGTTTATTTTTATTATTTATTAATATAATCTTTGTTGAACAAATTTCATTACTTAAAGGGGTCATACAAAGGCAGTTTACCGCAAGCTAATATGATTATTTAGGATCTTAATGGAAAGTTTGTAATATAGACTGCTTTAAAATTTCTCAAAGATAGTGTAAAAAACAGTCAAAACCAGCTCTTTAGAAATCACTCTGTTCTGTGAACTTTCCCTTTAAATCTTCACGAGCTCCGCTGACCCCGCCCCTCTTTTCCAAGGCACTCTCTTTTTTTAGCCGTATTCATAGTGAAACTTGCTAATTAGCACATTATTAGGAAAGGCGATTTGGAAAGATTCATTAAAATGCATTATACTCATTTTAATACACCTACTTCTGTAGGTGAGGCTGGATCATGAAGGATTCGCGCGAACATAAACGCATTTCATTTGATCAAGGGCATGTTTCCCTTCAGAACCAAACGTAAGGTTAATCTTCTGCCTTCAGTCACTCAGATGTCGGGAGTAAATCACTACTGCTATGTTCATTAATACATTCAACAACAAAACACCTCAATCTCTTTGGAGTCTTGCTTTTCTCTGTGTCTCGGTCTGTTGACGGCTCACTCAGGGCGGGTCTGAGGTAAGACACCGGTTCAGTCTCTGTGACACGCTGCTGTCAATCAACTATTGTGGGAGTAGCCTCTGTCTGTGTGACGCCACACCGACATGCATTTGAGAATGGCTTGATTTCAGAAGGGGCAAATTCTATTAATTCAATAAAAATACTTGTGGATCTTTATCATTGTAGGGTCGTTGTGTACACACACTCCCAACACACATTTCAGTCCAAACTGCTTGAAAAAGTGCATGTACCACCATATGACCCCTTTAAAGTGGTGAAACTTCTCATACTATCATTCAAAAGTGTTTGATTTGATTGATTGATTTTACACCAAGGCTGCATGTATTTAATTAAAATACAGTGAAAATTGTGCATTCCTTATTTTTAAATTACTATTTAATACATTGCTATTGTATAGTGTTTTAACTTAAGATTTAAGTGTTTTAACTTTTTTCCTGTGATGACAAAGCGGAATTTTCAGCAGCCATTATTTCAGTCTTCAGTGTCACATGATCCTTCATAGTTCATTCTAATATTGCTGATTTGATTTGGTGCTCAAGAAAGATTTTTCATTAAGTTTTACTTGTGCAGTTTAATATTTAGATGAATTAAAAGTACAAAAGAAAAGCTTTTATATGAAGAACAATTTTTTTTTTTAACAAGGTAAAGTGTTTTGTTGTTGTTGTTTTTTTTTTTACAAAGAAAACATAAATCAACCTCTAAATTTAATCAGACCACCTCAACAATATCAAGGAATCATCTTTGCAACAGTTTTTTCCCCATATAATTCCTTAAAAAAAGTTATTTCAAAGTCTTTTCAAAAACTGGCTGAAACTTCTGTTTCTCCTGGATTTAGCCAGCAGCCCGTGAAGCAATGCAGGCCACGGAGCGTGTCAAGAATGAACGAAACCTTGTACGACTCTGTTTTGCTCTTTATCTGAGGCAGTAATCAATTGGAAAATGGGCTGTTGAAATTGATTTAAATGCCACTGTATACTGCCTTCAAGGCCCTCTCAGATTAACAATGCTAATTTTCTTTGACCTGTATTCATTTGCATGTAAATTTCCAATTTGAGTCTGAATATTAGAAGAAAAAAAAAATCGTTTGAGTGCCTAAAACTTACTGGATCACCTCCGGACCAATTATAAACTGCTGTGGATTTCTCAGCTTAATTCCCCTGACGAATAGAAGTCCAGAACGCAGCGTGTTTATTCATACATTGTCTAGCATAGAATTTAAATTTCAATGAAGCGCAGAGCGACTGGGCTAATTGGGTAAGGAAGTGCCGCAATCTCGGAGTGCAGCTTGGAATACTGTTGATGTAATTACGATCCATGCCGAGAGTACAGTAGGTGCGTTTGAAATTAATTAACTGAGCTGTAGTTAATCCTAATGTTTCAGATTGTTTTTGCTTTTGACAGTTCCCCCCCAATTATGCTGATAGTGAAAGTTAATCAATTCCTCCTGATTTGCTGCCCACTAAATGCTGTGGAACTCATTAGCTTCTTAACCTCTGTTTTATATCAAGTGCATTTTGGGGGGCTTTTCCATCCCCTCCAGCACCTTGCTGTGTAAGTGATAGCACCTGTCAAATTACTGTCAGACAATTGGGGCTTATGCCACACTAAATGTCCAGAGACCTCCCGGTCTCTTTAAATGATGCATGTGCGCTAACAAGACTGCGCTAACGGCTCGAACGCCTCTTTGCAGGACTTTGTTATGAAGATAATCCGCTCTCTGGAGAGTCCGTCTTCAGTCATCCGTGCCAAGGCCTTCCTCGTACTTCTGCAGGTCCTTATGAACAACAGAGAGATGCTTCTGTTCTGCTGTAACTCCAGGTAAACACTCAACACAATGAAAACCCATCAACCAACTGTGCAGGATGCATCGACAGAGCCCGCGCATTATAGATCCGCTGAAATGCTTCTGTTCCTCAATAGCGCTGAGAGCCAAATAGACACGGAGTGGTAAACAAAGACATGGGCACAAAGGAAAAAAGAAGGATAGATGTTCCTCTTGTGCCCCTTATCCAAGTGCAAACACATCATAAACCACACTACAGCACTACAATACATTCCACATATGAATCAGAAAGAGACTGTCTGGGAGATGGAGGTATGGAAACACATGGACCAAATCAATATCATATATGTTTCATAAATGGTTGGTAGATGCATGAGAGGAAGGGAACTGCAGTGGGTCTGTTGCTCCGCTGGACAGTAGCTTTTTTGGTTAAAGATTTTAAAGAATTTCAGTGACCGCATAGGTTTCACAAAACTCAGCAGGAAGCTCAGTAGATTTCAACACACTATTCGTAGAAGTTTAAGCATCGCTTTCCCTGTGCCAGTGCTCCGCACAACATCTCTGTGCCTTTTTTTGTTTGATTTGTTTTTTATAGTAGTATATTAAGGTAAATACTAGTACTCTAAGGTCAGCTTTTTTCTATAGTTATTTATATAATGTGGATTGTGTCAAAGCAGCTTCACAATGAATCATTTGTCCTTTATTTTCAGTATGTCATAAATAGAATGAGGCATCAGTCACAGACTGATGTCAAATGTAATGATATCAGTTTTTTTTCCAGCATTTAATTTTTTTATTTTTTTCACAATTTGTGGTGATAATTTCTATAAATTTGTAATTTTATTATTATTATTTTTTTTTATTATGATATCACATTTACGAAATTAACCTAAGTCACATTTATATAACACTTTTCACAATCTGGCAACTACTGAATGCTTTATAACTACATGACTTAATCATGAACTACAGCAGGAACATGTTAATAAAGCATTTATTAACACACTGAACAACTATTATCATGTGTCTAAATAATACAATTTATTAATATAAATTTAAATAATTTATTAAGAATTTACTTAGACTTTTTAAAATGATCTTATTAAACACTGAGGACTCCTAAATAACTGGTTTGTATATAACACAATAATAAAAAAAAATGATAAACTGATCATTTAATAAAGTATGAGAATACAAATATTTAACATTATATATGCTACAGAACAAGGCATTTATAGCTGCACTTGTCAACGGTTTACTAATGCATAATAATGTTGGAACAATGGTTTATAAAGGATGACATAAATGCGTACTAATGCTTAACTAATCATTCATTGTGTGTAGTTATTATAAAGTGTTACCAGATAGTTTTAGTTATATCCTGGGCTCTGAATATCTCTGAACTGAATATTTTCTTGTACTATATATCATACTTTTTGTGTTATTTAATCATGTTTCTTAAACAGGTTAACAAGAAAAAGGCCATTTACTGCACATTAACAGCTGTTTAGCTTGTTTGGGCATTTGCTCCCGCTTAGATGATAATCGATTGTAGACCTCATTTGTAAATGCCATTACACAGGCTGCAAAATAATTCCCCTCCACTCTTGTGCAGTATATCAGGCTATTGCTTATCCCGGACCCTTAACACTTATGTCAGAAAGCAGGTGAGACAAATCTGCCGCCATTGTTTCTTGACAGACACAGACGTCATCATGTGAACAACATCTGAATCTACGTAAAATAATAGGTGTGTTCAACTTGAAGCGGCGCTGCAGCAACCGGTCTGTGTAGTAAGTACAGCAAGTACAGCGATAGCAATTATAAAGAGCATATGGAATACACTAATTGGTCACTGCAGCGCCACTTCAATTCGAACACACCTAATGTACCATATATAATTATTTTTAAGTAATTTATGTATTTTCTTATTTTATTTTATCTTAGTTAAATTACAAATTAAGCAGGATAACAATAAAACTACTTATTTTTTATTCTGCGTTATATAGCGCGATCGCAGAATTGTGCAAAACTTGGAGGGACTGTGATATCAGCCTTTTCACAGTGCCAGTGGTACAGAGTACCGACCCGCTGGCAGGTGACTTCTTTCAGATGCTAGCATATTTGTGTCTTTGAGGAGCATCAAAGGTTTCAATTTACAATGTGTTTTTACAGTAGCTAAGTTGATTGCAGCTTTAGTGAGTAGCTTCTTATGTGTAACCCATTTATAATTTGATAATTTAATGAATAAAGGTTTTATTTTTATTTTAACTGTATACCCTGCAAGGTTTCAGGAGTGATAACTGTATTAAATTGCAATGTTTGACATTGTAATAACCATAGCAATGGACAGCACAAAACCAATGTACAAGTCCCGCAGCATTGAGTGCAATAAACCATACACTTTTTTATGTATTTCTTTATTTTATTACTTTTTTATTAGGGATGTGCGTCTTCATAACTGAAGCCAATGTGATACGCATCTCGTTCATGTTCAACAATACGATACATGGAAGATACATATGAAGCAGCTAGCGATGTAATGTTATTCACACCGGTTATGATGCAGTGTGATCCCATTTTGATTAGATTCAACACAATGCATTTCGATGCAATGGGGAAAAAAATATTATTGCTTTTATTTATTGGGTTCAGATAGACAGCAAATCATAAATTACCTTGTGTGTCTTCTGACTTCTAATGCCTGAAGGCCTGTTTTCTAAAACACTTTAAACAAAAAGGACAGTTAGTCTGACTCACTGTCAAATGATTTGGTTCCATGAAGTAAATTTAACAAAGATCCACCTCAGTCACTGTGGCAACTTATACTGAAGAGCTAACCTGGTCCATTACAATTACTTTACAGTTACTGCATCTATTCTAAAAATACACCTATATGTAGGTTTTAAATTATATGAATTCTACAAAAGGCAATTAAAATAACAACTTTATTCTGTGTCTCAGCACATCACAGTAACCCCATTTTGGAGAATATCCACAGGACACAAATTGTTTATTATGGTGCGGGTAACACAGAATGGCATATACATGAAATTCAGAGATAGATAGATTATAGATGAGAATAAATATGGGGACAGCTGCCTCTAGACGCAGCATGAAAACTTAAATAGATGAGTATTATTCTCTCATCCTTCAAATCTCTCTCTGCTGCCAATCTAATTTCCTCAAGATTAGTAGAAAAGTGCTATTGGTTGAGCATAGTTCATCAACATCAGGAACATTTTTCTGTTTATTGCAGATGCTGTGAAAGGGTGTTAAACATGATGACAAGCATTATGATTGCTCGTCACCATCTGCCTGTCTCCCTGACAGTGTCTGATGCATTGTGTCAATATTAGCCGGTAGAGCATGTACTGTAAATCTTTCTGCAGCTGACCAGTGCAGTTAAATGTAGTAAACTGAGCACTCACTGCATGCTGACATTTCACTTTCCTATATAGATGTATGTGACCCTGAACGTCAAAAGCAGTCATAAATCGCATAGGTAACTTTATGGTCAAAAATAATAGGGCGTTAAATTGTGTACTGTAAATATATCAAAAGTTAATTCTTGATTAGTAATATGCATTGCTACGGACTTCATTTGGACAACTTTTAAAGACTATTTTTTTCTACATTTAGATTTGTTTGCACCCTGAGAGTCTAGATTTTCAAATAGTTGTTATCTCACCCAAATAATGTCCTATTCTAACAAGCCACGCATTAATGGAAAGCATTCATAAATCTCAATTTTTAAAAAAATTGACTTGTTTTGTGGTCCAGGTACTATATGTGTGTGTAGGTAAAAGATATTAAGATGTCCGCATCACAAGACTTTCACAAAAGTGATTTTATGTCCATAGAAAGCGTGTTAAATGAAAGTGTCTACTTTTAGGTTTTAAATAGGTCACATTGTGAAATGTCACAATTTGGTTGAAATAATGTTACATTGTCATTTAGTGTGTAACAAGGGCTCAGGCAAGCATAAGATCCAAATGCAAGCTTTAATAATACACAATGTGGTCAAACAAGCAGGGTTCAAACATTGGCAAACAGGAATATCCAAGTGCAAAACAGAATCGTTAACAGTATCCAAGGAATGCTCAGGGCAGACAACAAAACGTTCACAAAACAGAATACAATCCAAGGTCAAAAATTCAAGAGGGCAATGCAAAGTAACAAATGAAACAAGGCAAGTCAAGGCTATGGCAAAGGAAGGAAACAGGATAAATACAAGAAACGCTTGGTCTTGGCCCAAGCTCTGCAGCCGCATGAGCTTGGTTGATACAGCCCTCCCCCAAAAAATTATTTGGGGAAACTTGCATGACATCAGTGTCGAGGCGGGGCTCAGGCATAGCGGGTATTTTGCGGTGATGCTCAGGCGTGGCAGCCGTCTTGGCTTAGAGACTCTGGCGTGGGTGTGGCGGCCATCTTGGCCTCAGAATTAAGCATGGTGGCCATCTTGATCGGGGTGGGTCAGACGTGGCAGCCATCTTATCAAGAGACTCTGGCGTGGGTTTGGCGGCCATCTTGGCCTCAGAATCAGGTATGGCCATCTTGGCCAGAGGGTCAGGCGTGGCAGCCATCTTGTACAATGGCTCTGGCTTTAGGTTGACAGCCATCATGTGCAGTGGTAATGGCTCTGGGTTGGCAGCCATCTTGTGATGAGCCCAGACTCTGGCAGCCATTTCGTCCATCGTAGCTTGCGTAGCCAGCATCTTAACGCAAAGCTTCTCTATGGCGGTCCTGTTGTGAAGAAGCTCCTCAAGTAGCAGGTATGGCGTGGGCAGATCCTGAAGTGGCATTAGTGACTTCCAAAGATTTGGATGTAGTGGTAAAAGGAATATGAAATGCAGATCTGGACTGATGTGAGCAGGTCCTGGAGTAGTCGGCATGAAGTGAGCAGGCTTGGATGTAGGAGGCATGGAATGAGCAGGATTGGATGCAGGCATGGTGGCTGCCATCTTGTGAGCTGGCTGTGGCATGGCAGCGACAATCCCAGAAATAACAGTTCTTGCATGGGGAAATGATTTGGCAGTGGTTGTAGGTGTGCGGGGTCCCTCATTCACAACACCCACAGTAAAACGAGAGCCACTGAGTTGAAGTGCATAATCAATGTAGTGCTCAAGAGTCCAGTGTGATGTATTGCGTGGCATAAATTGAGAAATGTCCTTACTTAACCCAAAACGGAAAATGCCTTTTAGAAATGTGTCGTTGAATTTTACTTGATCACATAGTCCACAAAAGTTCGATTCAATTCAGTTCATTTATTTGTATAGCGCTTTTCATGATACATATCATTGCAAAGCAGCTTTACACCAAAGTAATGTTTACAGTAAATG
>JAUMHP010000023.1:270382-284291 GCA_032361065.1 Enteromius trimaculatus
GATGGATTATCTCAGCAAAGCAGAAGTGCTCACTGTCACACATTTAGACTGATTTGTGAACAATGTTTGAGAGAAATTGTAATATTGTGTATCTGGAATGAATTTTAGATCTTTAAGTCCATCTCATGAAAAAGATAGCAGCGCGAGTTCAAGGGGGCACTCAGGCAGCTCAGACTCTGGAGGGTTTAAAATCCACACTCCCAGTCGTGGTCTAGGATCTGGGATCGGGATTGGCTTTACAGGCCGTAATCTAGGGGCTGGAACTGACCGAAAATGAGGAACTGGATCTTTGAATGACTCTTGCAACGCGGGTTCGGAGGGGCGCTCGGGCAGCACTAACTCAGAGATGGACAGGTACAGGAAAATTGCAGGAAGCAGAGCGAGCACATTGGGGCAGTCTGAGGAGGAGTCCGCCTCGTGGTGAGCTGGAGTGTCTCTCTGCTTTTGGATGGGAGATGAACTTGACTCAGAAAAATCAACGTAAAACTCTGAATTATCTAACTCAAGGACTAGATTTAGGAAATCAACAACAGGTCTATACAGATCGCTAATGGGAATTAAACAAAATAATTCATCTCTGAGTCCCATCCAAAAGCAGTGATTAACAGCAGACTCACTCCAACTCACCAGATGACAAATGCTCAGCAACTCGTCCACAATGGCTTATTTCCCCATTTTAACTCACACATGCAGTCGGCTGCCCATTTCATCTTGATGTTAAAGGTCTGTGAATCTGTAACGTTCGGTTACAGACTTGCACAAAGGAGTCAAATAAAGAACGTATATTTACTGCATCAACTCTTGACACTTAACTTTTAAATACAATATTCACTGACAAGGGAGAACTCAAAAGGACAGGTATTTAGACACAGGAACTAATGACTTAAACTGGACACAGCTGGGAAACACAGGTGGGATGCAATCAACTAATAATGACAAACACAGGAAAGACCAAATATGGGCAAAACACGTGGGAATGACCTAAATAAACATAAGGAGACGAGAAAACGAAACTAAAACTAGACAGACATGTAACAAATCTGCATGTTTTACTTTTATTAAATAATGATTCTTAAAATTAATAAAGTTTAGATACTGATAGCTTGATAATTTTGGAATAAAGTGCCTGCTAAATGAATTTAACAATTTTATTTATATTATAATTAATAATTTTATTTTGCTTATTTTCACTCAAATAAATGTGCACGTATTGGTGCTTGGGTGGAACTGAAATACATCCTAAAACAATAACATTTTTGAAAATAAAACGTTGTTGTTGTAGCATATCACTGTTTATTAATAGTGAATCATTGTTTAGTAGTGGTAATATTTAAAAAAATGGCAAGTTGTGGTCGAAATCGAACACTTGTTTGACATTTACATTTAATTTGAACCTTTTAACTGTAAAGGCTTTTTTCAAGACTATATGAACATATCAACATGAATAGTACATTGCTAAGAACTCATGAGCACATTTTGAACATCTATTCCTTTACCTTTACTTTATCAAGGACACTTTTATTCTTCATTGAAGAATAAAAGCTGGGTAGACAGCTCACAAAGTTTGTTTCTGAGCATTCTAATATACCTCGACTAAGCTACAGAGAAAGAATTACCATTATACTGACATTCACGACAAACGTTTCATAAGGTGCGGGCAAGAGATCAAAGATGCGCTGCGGGTTTAGCATAGCAGCTGTACAATACTTGCAGCTCAGTGAAAAAAGCTTACAATAGAGACAGAAGAAGGGAGAAATTCATAGATAACCTTTACAACACATTTCTTTGGTGTTCTTTTCACTTAGAGTCAGAGAGAGTGAAGTCCTTTGTTTGAGTGATGCCCACAGCCATCCACATTAAGACACCTGTGCGCAACATTTGCTGCTGTGCGACTGATTGTAGTTGGTAATAATCGTAAAACCTGATTCTAATTTTCAAAAGAGCTGGCGTAAGGCCTTTTGTTGGAACACACTTTCTATGATCAAAGGGCAGAGCTGACATCACATTTCCATGCAAATTGGAGCTGTTCAGAGCACTCTCTCAGTCTCCTGCTTCCAGCAGTTTCACTTTCACTCACTCACTCTGTGTGTGTGTGTGTGTGGGATCTGGTGAGACTAAGCACATATAGGTGAGATTTCTCACGTGTAGAGTAATGCCGACTTCTCTTTTTGTTTCCCCAAGGTTGTGGATTTGATTGTACCACCGCTAGCATCTCTGGCCTTCAGTAAGAACGGTGAGAAAACATTTCAGCTGCAAATAAGACAATTATACACCAGTCCAGGTTTGATACATTACTGATTCTTCTTTAGTGCTATTACTATTGCCTACATTTTTGAATAATAGAAAAGTAATCAAAACTATGAAATGGCACTAATGGAAGCAAACAAATTGTTTTTTTCTTGGGTCCTGTGGACTTGAATGTAGAACCTATTTCACATTCTTACTATTCTTGTCAACTAATAATGTCTAACAGTGGATATTTATTTTTATGTAAAATCCAATCTTTTCTGCAAAACTCGAAGAGTTGCTTAACCCTAATTTGAAGTTTAAAATTAGCCCTATTCCAAACCCGTAAAACTTAATTCGTCTTCGAAACATAATTTAAGATATTTCGGATGAAAACTGGGAGACTTGTGATTGTCCCATTGACTGCCAAGAAATGAACACTGTCAAGGTCCAGAAAAATCTGAAAGACATCATCAGACATCTCCCATCAAGCGACGTATCTTGTGGTGTAGTTAACAAAGAATCACATACGCTATGTGTGTCCAGTGGATATTCTTCAAAATAGCTCTACAGTGAGCAACAGAGAAGACAAATTGTTAAATGCATGGCATTGTTTGTATTTTCTTTGTTGTATTCTTGTTGCTTTATAAAATACAGATTGGACCACTGATGGCAGATGGAGTATCCAAGGGGACAGTCAAAAGCCTCCCGGTTTTCATCCAAAATATCTTAAATTACATTCTTAGGACTGTTTTTACGGGTATGGAACGACATTGGGATAAGTAATTAATAACAAAATGTTAGGTTGGAGTAACCCTTTAAACATAAATTTCACTGCAGTTTACATGTGACATAGTGGCAGTAAAACAGTTCTAATAATAAAGAAGTGTTGCTGCACAGGTCCTTGCACAACACTGTAATGGCTTCAGTACACTTTTCAGTACAGTAAGATATTTTTGTTTATTTTTAATTCAATAAATGTGTGTTGGTGTGTGGGGCATATCCTAAAACAATATATTTTTTTTTAAATAAATCAATAGCATAGCAAAATTAAACACAAATAAAATAGGGTTGTCTAACATGTATTAGTAAGATTGCACAGTAGCTCACCAGGTGCAGCATTGCACTCATGATGAGTTTTTTCTTTGTTAGTTAGTTTGATATCACCACTCAGTTGCATTTAATCTGAACTGTGGTAATACTGTATGTACAACAACCAATATTAAATTAAAAAAAAAAAAAACTTTCCCACAGCCATGTTTGACGTTTTAGTAAAACATACTACAAGCTACTAAATATTATTTTTCAACCATTTCGTATTCACAAGTATTTTTTTTTTTTCACGACTGTAACATTATGCTGTTTAGTAATCTGTAACACACATCTGTAATGAAGTAATGAAAATGCATATGGCAGCTTCTCTCTCTCTCTCTCTCTCTCTGTGTATATATATAATGCATTTGCTTAAATTAAGCATTAAAGCATAAACTGTTAGAATAAAGGGTCTTTAAGATTATATGAAACAAACATCTTTTATCCATGAATAAGAGCTATGAATATGTTAATATCCATTTATATTTGTGCATCTATCTGTGTGTATGTATGTGTATATATGTATACAAATAAATAACGTTTTAGTTTTTTTTATTCATTTGTGCAAATATGTAAAAAAAAACAAAAAAAAAACAACACCTTCTACATGTATATATCTAACCCTTCTGCTGTGTGTGTCCCAGTGGAATGGCGTATTGTGAGTTTGCGTGTGCTGTCAGAGATCACGTTGCTGCTGCTGAGCCAAGACGAGGTGGAGGAAAGAGAGAGAGATGGAGGGAGAGAACGAGAGTCAGAGTGGGAAGGTGAAGGCATCTCCTCCAACACTCGCTTGCTGACGTTCATCTCTGAGGCCCTGCTGCCACAGTAAGACTCACCACTCACTTACCTATATTCTGCTCTCTCAGTTTACTCCTCCATCCTCTTTATTTATCGAAAGTAAGATTGTGTCCTAACCAGGCGTGATGTGATCCAAAGCTTCCAGCACAATAGCCCACAATAGCTGTCAATCAGGAGAAATGTAATGCTTAATGTATAGCTTGGTTTTGGACCAGTGAAATTTATTGAGTGGGACACAAATAGAAACCAAGTCATTGACAAAATGTCTTGTCTCTCATTGTGTGCCACGGTTGTAAGTGGTTAGGATAAAAACTCAAAGAACTAGAAAGAGATTCTGTAGCTTGTTGATGCATGTTCACGGAAAACCTTTGTATTTTAGGGTAATTTAAAAAAGTGAAGTTACTGCAGTTTTATAAAGTCATTGAAATTTCTAAAGTGACCCTATATTGTGCTAGCTTTCTAATATCATCCAGGGGTACGTTTCCCAAAAGCATCGTTAGCTAACTATGATCGTTAGTTCCATTGATCTCTATTGGTAATGACGGAACTTGCGACCATGGTTGCTTTTGGGAAACCCACCCCAGTTTGAATAAATTGGAGCAATTCATAGTTAATTCCAGAAATATGCTAAAGAGTCAAATATTACATGCAGATAATATGCAGTTTTAACTGAACGTATTAAATTACATGAAAGAGATGAACAAATGGGCAGAAAAAAAGTATTTTAACTTGATTCAGTCTTTTAACTTCATTCAAATGACTCAGGCAAGTGCTAGAATATCATTTTAAAGATTGAATACAACTATTATTTACTACTTTTCTTAAGTGGACTCTATTCTTTGCAAATCACTTATTTATCATAACAACAAATATCTTTGTCTTTTCAACCTGTATGCCAATCCAGACAAGATGCAACTATGTGAGGGATTCTAATTGCGGTTGAGATCATGTGACGTTGCACGTTACGTAACCATGCAATACACATTAACTTCGACAATGGAAGAAGCGGTGTTGCCAACTTATCGACTTTGTCGCTAGATTTAGCGACTTTTCAGACCACCTTGGTGACATTTTTCCAAAAAAGCGACAAGTGACAAACTTGGACAAACTTCTTACATCGAAGATGATTTCGGTTATATCGCCCACCCCTAGGTTTAATGATATATTAAAGGGATACGCATTAAACAACCCCCATGTTGTTCCGGAAAAGCTTAGTTTGTTTTTGGAAAACAGCTTTTACTGGTTTGGAACGACAAAACAAGTGAGCCAAGACAAATGATTATTGACAAAATGTTCATTTTGGAGTGGAGTAAATCTTTAATGCAACACTGATTGTATTCTCTTTCATTGTTTAAAAATGAAAATGAAAAATGAAAATTAACATAAAAAAAAATAAATAAATAAAAAACCCGTAAAAGCAATACGGCAATACTATGTTGTAATTGTTAAATTGTGAAAAAATAAAATGGTAAGAAAAAAATACATATACAGTACATAATCAGTGACACTACTAATTAGATAAAACATATGTTTTTGAAAATTAAGTAAATGTAATAATTAATTTATTCAATAATTGTATTACTGTAGTTTGCTGGTTATGCAATTAATTGCGATTGAACAACAAAAATATACTGTAAATTGTTGAAACATGAATTAATGAAAATCAAATACACAATCAATGACAGGTAATTTTTGTTTGAGTTTTACTTCACAGAGACAACAAAAAATTACAAATATCAATGGAATTTTTATGAAACGTTACATCGAAAATGGTATTAACTTAGTATACTATTGATATGTTTTGCATAGCTTTTTTTAACATGGCTTTTCTCTGCAGATATGAAGCTCTTCTTTTGGAGCCAGATCCTGTACCAGTGTATGCTCTCAAACTGCTGGTGTCCCTTACGGAGCACAGCTCACCCATCAGCAGGTAACCAATAACACTCTCCACATACAGTGGTGGATTTTTACCATGTTATGCCCTTTTTGTTATTATTATAAAACACACTTCACAATCTATTTCCATAAACATGGGTGATGCGATATAGAAACATAGCCACCATGGTGTTACTCATATAGTACACTTTCTCTCTCTCTCTCGCTCTTTATTTTCTTTTGGGCAGTGGTACGATCTGGTTTACTTTGAATCCCATACTCTAACCAAAAGACAACAGCTTGTCCTTAAATTAAGAGAATTAAATTAAATTAAAAAATACTAAGAGATTTAGCATGAAATGTTTGGGCAAATAAACTTCTAATATTCCCAGCGATACCAGGCAGAAGACTGTCTTGAGGCATTTCTTTCTTATGTGTTTCTGAACTCAGCCTTATTAGGTTATTGATCCTAAAATTGTTAAAGTAGGTCATGCCGAGCAGTAATGAACTTCAGAGATACTGAACATAGTTTCTCACTACATCAGACAACACACTACAACAGACTATGCTTCGTTTTTCTATTTATATGTATTTGTATATATATTTAATATATAAAATTAAGAAATGTAAAAATAATTCTATTTAATGTTTTATTATTTATTATCTATACAATCTTTTTGTTTATGTTAAACACCGCGGTAGGAAATGTTCAAGTTTAAATTTGTTACAGGTTTTTTCCATATAAGGTTGATCTTTGCATAGTTATTATAATATTTCTACACATATATTTCAAGCTTTGGCAATATTGGATCTTTGCGGTCATGCCAATAAATCAATTTTGAATTTGAAATTATATATATAGCTTTGTTTGGAATAGTAGCTTATGTATATAATGACTGATACATGCACAATCCTCTTCTGATTTTCTCCAAATGTTTGTCTCTTTTGTCTTTCATTTCCTGCCCTGTTCTTACCACTTCTCTCTCTGAGCTGTAACGAGTGTCTGGGTGCGCAGGTGAGGGAGTGTGAGTGTGTGTTTCTTATCTTATCCTCATCCCCCCGCTGTTTCTCTAATGGCTCCTGCTGGCCTCCTGCACATTGTCTTTCTTGGTGCTGATAGAGCTGCAGCCACATGGTTGAACTATTCAAATTGATGTCACCAATCGGAAAACGTTCGTCAGTCGCCCCCACCTCTCCTGCAAAGAGCTATTTCCACTCACAATAGTGAAATTAAATTGCGTTTGCCAGCGCTTGATAAAGTCCTAAAAAATGCAGACCTTCTCTTGATGGGTTCCAGGCGAAATGAGATTGCAAATGAGGGACATTAGTAGGTTCTGTGCGAGCATTGACGTTCTTTTATTATCGGTTGTGATAGTAGTTCAAACTTTCCAATTATTGAGAACCTTTGGCCACTCTTGGCTTTGTGCAGATATAAGCAAATATATGTGCTGTTAAGAGAGTGGTGCTGAACGGCTTCTCTAAAGTGTTAATTTTATCAGTATTAAGAATTTCTGTGGCTATTGCTCAGGAAGGGGATAATGAACTAGTTTCTTACCAGTATGTTTAGTTAAAACTGCTAATGGGCTCTGTCTCAGCTGAAGGAGGAAATGTGTGTCACTGATGGTCTGATTGACTGAAATTGATTGACTATTTAGTCCTTGAAATGAGTGAGGAAACATGTGATCGGTTGCGGAAGATTGATCAGACTATCGAAACTACACCGAATTAGCTTCCGCTGTTCTTTATTTCATTAACAGTAAAGAGCTGACTGGAAACAATAGGGAAATGTGGAAGGAAGGGATTTAGGGAATGGCTCAAGCCAGACAGTGTTCATTGCTCAGGTTCCCACGTCATGTTGGAGCCTGTGCATTACTTGCCAGGCCTCAGTTCTGACCTCTTCAAAAAGTTAAGTGTGAACTGATTGATGTGACATTCCATAGTCACTAAAGCCTGTGAATAACAGACAATGTAGAATTTTTTCAAGGAAATAAAGGAGATCTTAAAAAGACATGTATACAGTGAATGTACTTTTTTTCTACTTGGTGCTAGGTCACTCAAAAATTACAATTCTGTTATCATTTACACACCTTTATTTATTTATATATTTTTTTTTTTTTGAGTGAAACAGAATTTAGAAGAATGTTGGTAGCAAACAGGTTTTGTTCAGTATTTCCGTCCATAAAATGAAGTCACTGGGACCAAAAACTGTTTTGTTGCCAACATTCTTCAAATATGTTTATGTTAGCACTTTAGAATAGGTAACATTTGTTAACTATTAACCACAACCTTTTTTTTTTCATCAATTTTTTAATTTGCTGTGTTTTATAGCTTAGGTATTGGGTATGGTTAGGGGTGTACAATAAGATCATGTAGAATAAGGCATTCATATGTTCTTTATTAGCACTAATAAATGGCTAAAATTCTAGTAATATGCATGCTAATAAGCAACTAACAGGTCTAACCATAAAATTTTTATTTTATTATTTATTTTTCTTCTTTTACGTTTCACAGGCAGAACTGTGTAATTTCAAAATGAGTACATGCAATTAGGAACTGCACATGAGAATAAAACATTTCCCTATGCAGTCTTTGCATCAAATTAAGTGTTACACACATTAAAAGGGATAGTTCACCCAAAAATGAAAATTCTGCCAGTTATAACTCACCCTAATGTTGTTCTAAACCCATACGACCTTTGTTCATCTTTGGAACACAAATTAAGATATTTTGGATGAAATCAGACTATCGAAACTACACCGAATTAGCTTCCGCTGTTCTTTATTTCATTAACAGTAAAGAGCTGACTGGAAACAATAGGGAAATGTGGAAGGAAGGGATTTAGGGAATGGCTCAAGCCAGACAGTGTTCATTGCTCAGGTTCCCACGTCATGTTGGAGCCTGTGCATTACTTGCCAGGCCTCAGTTCTGACCTCTTCAAAAAGTTAAGTGTGAACTGATTGATGTGACATTCCATAGTCACTAAAGCCTGTGAATAACAGACAATGTAGAATTTTTTCAAGGAAATAAAGGAGATCTTAAAAAGACATGTATACAGTGAATGTACTTTTTTTCTACTTGGTGCTAGGTCACTCAAAAATTACAATTCTGTTATCATTTACACACCTTTATTTATTTATATATTTTTTTTTTTTTGAGTGAAACAGAATTTAGAAGAATGTTGGTAGCAAACAGGTTTTGTTCAGTATTTCCGTCCATAAAATGAAGTCACTGGGACCAAAAACTGTTTTGTTGCCAACATTCTTCAAATATGTTTATGTTAGCACTTTAGAATAGGTAACATTTGTTAACTATTAACCACAACCTTTTTTTTTTCATCAATTTTTTAATTTGCTGTGTTTTATAGCTTAGGTATTGGGTATGGTTAGGGGTGTACAATAAGATCATGTAGAATAAGGCATTCATATGTTCTTTATTAGCACTAATAAATGGCTAAAATTCTAGTAATATGCATGCTAATAAGCAACTAACAGGTCTAACCATAAAATTTTTATTTTATTATTTATTTTTCTTCTTTTACGTTTCACAGGCAGAACTGTGTAATTTCAAAATGAGTACATGCAATTAGGAACTGCACATGAGAATAAAACATTTCCCTATGCAGTCTTTGCATCAAATTAAGTGTTACACACATTAAAAGGGATAGTTCACCCAAAAATGAAAATTCTGCCAGTTATAACTCACCCTAATGTTGTTCTAAACCCATACGACCTTTGTTCATCTTTGGAACACAAATTAAGATATTTTGGATGAAATCAGAGTGCTTATCGGACCCTCCAAAGCCAGAAACACAACTGTAAATTTTCTCCAGGTCCAGAAACGAGTAACAATTGCGTGTAACAAAGTCAAAATAGCAGAAGTAATAAAGCCTGAATTATGAGTTTTAAATAAATTCTGACTTTTTTTCTCACAAATGCAAGTTTATATCTTGCAATTCTGACTTTTGTCTCTGAATTGTGGGATATAAACTCACAATTGTGAGTTATAATTTCTTATTCTTGCAACTTTATTTCTCAGATTTATATATTTTTAAGTAGAACTAGCTGCGACAAAAAAAAAAACAACAACAACGTAATTTACTTAACCATTTCTTCCATGGTTTTTGCATTTTAACACATGCTGTCCCCCAAGCATAAACAACACATAAGTTCGTAAGATCTCCAAAATGCCAGAAAACTCAGGGGAGAAGAATGGTTGTGTAACTTAAGTTATTTTTGTTTTATTTGCGCAAAAAAAAGTGTACAGTTTTATTGTCACGTTTCTGGACCTGGAGATTATTTCAGTTGTGTTGCTGTCTGTGGAGGGTCGTTAATTTGTGTTTAGAATGACATGAGGATGAGTAATGACACAATTTTCATTTTGGACTGAACCGACCCTTTAAGAAGTCATCTTTTTTTTTTTTTTTTTTTTTATATATAGTATATATGTGTTTTTTCTACATAATGTCCAATCACGTTTACAGTTGCATTTGCCAGCAATTGAATTTTACAGTAATGTTTATATTACAATGTTGCTTTAAAGTTAATATCGATTAGATATAGGTGAAATGGTTGGAGTTTTTTTTTGTTTTGTTTTTATTGTCATTGTTATTATTATTTTGTCCTAGCGTTATGTCTTTTGCTAGTGTAGATGAGGTGGTGTCATTCTGCACTAGCGGAGGTGTCTTTGCTGCTGCTGCTGTAAAGGGTGACACTCTCTGCTAGCGAGATATTGGACAGGACGCGCGGTGTGTGGGAGCTGTCTGTGTCCATGGTGCTCAGGCATGTGGAAGTGTCACGATTTGTTTGTATGTGTGACTGGCTATTATTCTTTCAGCGCTGCTTATGTGGGCGGCTCAGGACTGAAAGCATGTGTGGGCATAGCAGTTGCTCGGGCTACAAACACTGGCCCCTGACAACATTGTACATCCACTGAACGGACGAGACAGAGATGGACAGATGGATGGTTGCTGTGTCTGGCATCTATGTAATGGATCTATTTGTTTGTGCACCAGAACAACAGAAATCTCCAGAGGTGGACCGGGGAGAAATCGCACCCTACAACGGCTCTGATAGCGTCTCGGCCCCAGAGTGCCGATGGCACCAGTAAATGTCACGGCTGTTGCGTGTCTTTCTGAAAGAGTGAGGGGGGAGTGAGGACTGCTTAGCAGCAGTTCTCCTTACTGAATGATTGGAGATCAGATGCAAAGGTTGCCTGTAAGCGTAAAGATTATGTGCATACGTTCTCTTATTAGATGCTTTAAGTGTCTTTGGCTGACATTTACCTGTGGAAATGCCAATCTCACCACTTTCCGGTTCCGTGAAAATGCTGCTTAGAACCGTTAAAATCTCTCTTAGCTGTCAACGAAAAGTTGAGGCGTTCATTGTTTTTTGAGTTAAGACCCACATGCCCTGACTTTTTTTTTTTTTTTTTTTTTGAGACAAGATGTAGGATTGAGATTTGAGATGCCTGGAATGCCAGGACCAAACTTTATCTCTGCTGATAGGATGTTGATTTTTGTCAAAATCTGCAATTACATCAGCCTCATTTTTTAGTGTGAATGGTATCTGCCCTGTCCAGTTGACAGACCAGACTGGCTGGTTAACTCTCTGCAGACCAGAGTACTCTAAGGACGAAACATCCCCATGTCACATTTCACCACTAAATATAAAAAAATAAGATTTTTTTTTTTTTTGCAATGTGATGTAATCATAGCAATTAGCCACCTTTTCACACCAGCTGGCATAATGTGTAATGTACCCCGAAGCTTTCCTTTTTCCCTCTCATGTAATTAACATTCTTCCCAAAAGACATTTCATGCATTCGTAATTTATTTTTATTTTTTTAAATGCCCATTATGTATAGATTTTGTTTTATCCTTATATTGTTTTAATCTCAGACTTTTAATCTTTTTTGATACAAATGCCTCATGGAAATTTATATTATTCCATGTCAAAAACTATGCAAAACAATGGTGAAAAATACTTTATTAATAATAAATTAATTAATTCTAAATAAAAAAATTAATTATAAGTAAATAATTATTTTGACATTTTTTGAAAATACTTGCTAGATTACCCACCTCAACAACGCCCCACCCTTCACTTTGATATAATTTCCTTCAACAATTTGTTAGTGTACTTGTTTACCGTGGAGGCAAAAGCATGCTAGATATGAAATATGAGACATTATGTGTGAGTTAACCAAAATTAACCAAATATTTTTTTATTGTTTTTCAAGTTATGTAAAATGGTGTCAATATTATTTATTTGATTTAATGCATCAAATGCTTAGAAAGAGTTTTAATTTTGAGGTTTTATTAGAAAAATATAACAAAAGGATGACCATGTTGAGGATTATAAAGAATGCCGTTTTTATAACTTTCTTTCAATCAATCAATCAGTCAATCACTTGTATTTATATAGCAATTTTAACAATACAGATTGTAGCAAAGAACTCCAGCCAGTTTCCATGTCAACCCTGTAAGTCTCCACCCTGCTTGTTTGTCATTATGACTACCCATTAGTCTCTCCGCCCCTCTGCCATATTATCATGTTTATAAAGGTCCCCTGTTTGTATCTGTTAATTCGCAGTTCATTGTGTGGATTTACCCCCGGGTCGTCCCCTTTGTAAGCCCTCTGTGTTTTTCCCGTGTTCCTTGTGTTTTCTCTGTGTTTCCCTGTGTTCCTGGTTCCTGGTTGGATCATCATCAGTAATCAAAACAAAGATAATCACTAGAATTTGGTGTCCCCAACTAAGCAAGCCAGAGGTGACAGCGGCAAGGAACCAAAACCCCATTCATGAAAAAAAGGGAGAGGAAAAAAAAACCTTGGGAGAAACCAGGCTCAGTTAGGGCCAGTTCTCCTCTGGCCGGACGCCCAGCACCTAATTTCCAGTTCAGTATTAAGTGCATGTAAGATTGTGCTAAGGATGGTGTGTTTGTGTTTATTGGGGCCCGGTGATGTGTCCACAGGGCTCATCTAGGTTGTTTTGGTCTCTGATGAAGATCATCTCTTCGTGCTGAAACACCATCTGATCTGGATACAGACTGAGAATCAGAATAAGAGTGAGCCAGACTAGTATTAGCGTAGATACCAATCTTTTTACGATGTAACGAGTACACTGTGTGTTAATCTAATTAATGCAGCCTAACAATCCTTTAGCGGATGTTTGACAATGTTTGATAGGGAGCAAGTGCAGTGTTGACAGAACCGGGTTAATATGCTCATACTTCCTGGTTCTAGTAAGGACTTTAGCTGCTGCATTTTGAACCAGCTGTAGCCTATTTATCAAGCATGCAGAACAACCACCCAATAAAGCATTACAGTAGTCTAATTTCGAGGTCTTAAATGCATTAATTAACATTTCTGCATTTGAGGTTAACGGCATAGGTCGCAATTTAGATATTCAAAGTGAGTGAAGTGATTATTCAAAGTGTAGTGACTTGTGGACTGGTATGGTGACCCATACCTGGAATTTGTGCTCTGCATTTAACCCATCCAACGTGCGAACACACAGAAGTGAGAAGTGAACAACCACACACACCATGAACACACACCCGGAGCAGTGGGCAGCCATTGCTGAGGCGCCTGGGGAGCAGTTGGGGGAACAGTGCCTTGCTCAAGGGTCTCACCTCAGTCATGTGGAGAAGGTGGAGAGAGTGCAGGGAATTCACTCCCACTACCCACAATCCCTGTCGAACCTGGGACCCACGACCTTTGGGTTACAAGTCCAACTCCCTATCCATTAGGCCACGACTGCCCCACATATGATATGTTCACATCAGATATGTTTTTGAGATGGAAAAACACAGATTTACAGATGCTAGAAACATGGCTTTCAACTGAAAGATTGCTATCAAACAGCACACCTAGGTTCCTAACTGATGAAGAAGAACTGACAGAGCACCCATCAAGTGTTA
>JAUMHP010000023.1:284391-309260 GCA_032361065.1 Enteromius trimaculatus
AACCAAGATGGCAGTACTTGTCTTTGTGTTTTGTGATTATGTTTGATAACTGATTTATTTATTTTGCTAACATTAATAATGATGACCCAGATGTGGGCCTGTTAATATGAACTTTTGGCATTTTCTTCCTTACCACTAGGGATGCTAAAGTGTTTAGGTTTCTCAATCCCCTTTTTCAAATCAGGCTGTTCTGATATTTCTGGCAAACTGATAGTTCTGCACAGGCCCCTCCCATGATAGTTGATCGACAAGGCCTTAGTCTTACCTTAGACTCACCTTGAGTGAGCTGTCATCAGTCCTCATTGCATCAACTCTGAATCAGGGAAAGACTTAGTCTTCGATCAAGCGAGGAATTTTGTTGTTGGGTGTAATAATGAATACACCTGTCTTCATTCACTCCTGGTAACTGAACCACCTAAGGTGCAGAGGATTAACGTTAATTCAATTTTGAAGGGAATGCACTGATCGCTTGATTCATGATCTAGTTTTATACAGAAGAAGTGAGCCTAAGGGTTTTTATGAATCTTTGCAAATTGCCTTTCCTAATAATGTGCTAGTTAGCCAGTTTTGTGGCTGAAGTTTACATCTAGTAATACCTAGATGCTTCATTAGCGACTAGTTCCCTTTCAGTCGGTCACGACGGCTTTTCACTTCGACGTCACGATGCCAAAACAAATCTGCATGTATGTAAACACGCTGATTAGGAACAGCTGAGCCCAATCGCAGCGCGAGTATAAGTAGGTCAGCAGATCCAGCGTTCATTAGCTTTTCGCTTCGGAGCCGAGCAGTTCATGCGAATGTTCCAGGAGCCATTCTACTCTGCGAAAGGATGGAGAAAGGCTGGCGTTACGGCATTGCAGCGACGCTGGTTCCAGTCGAGTGGCGGTAACAATTCTGCATTGTTTACCGAGAGACCATCTTCCCTGTTGGCTTCAGCCTTTCACAAAAAGAGTAAAAGCTAAAAGAGTACTCACGTGTGGTACGTCTTTTCGCTTCCTTCGGGATGTCCTACCATCCGTGCGTTGTTGGATGTGGCCGTTACCTGGCGCCGGCGGACAGTCACGAATGCTGTCTAACATGCCTGGGCATTGAGCATGCTAGGGCGACATTCGTGGATGCTTCATATTCTCCTTGTTGGAAGATGACCATCTCGGAGTTGCGGACCAGACTGAATTACATGGCTGGTGGGGAAGTCCCTATTCCTCTTCCGCGTTCTGGTGCTCGCGCTGGCAGCGTCCGCGGAGCTTCCGGTTCCGGGGGAGAAAGGGCAGGCCTGACGGTAACAGTGAGGAACTCCCCTCGGGGAGTGCCCCCTGTTGCACGCGCTCCAACACTGATGGAGTTTCCATCGGGGCAGCCCGGTCAACCAGAAACGGTGCCGGATGTTTTCTTTGGGGCTCCCCCTGACGACTAGATGTCTGTCACAGCATCAGGGAGGAGAGTACAGCTCGGGAGATGAGGCATCCGGTTCCGGAGCGGCGGGCGAGCTAATCTTAGAAATCGAGAAAGGGCCAATAAATTTGGGAGCCAACTTTCACAAAGAGGACTTGAGAGGTATATTACAGGTGGCCAGCCAAACTCGTTGGCCACAAATAAACTGTGGGGCTCTGGTGCGACGGCGATTAGCGGCTCGACACATCTGCTTACGGGTCTTAAGAAGGGATTTAAGTACCCTTTTCCAGGTCAATTGAACCCGTCTCATGAATGCCTGGACGGAGGGGACTGAAATCTCCCCCTCGAGGTCCGAAAATAGGGGGGGTTGGTAGCCAAGGCAGCCCTGAAATGGAGTTAACCCTGTAGCGGACGATGGAGCGGTATTGTAGGCATACTCAGCCCAGGCCAATTGATCGCGCCATGACGACGGGTTATAATCGATCAGGGTGTGGAGTAAACGTTCTAGGATCTGGTTGGTTCGCTCAGCCTGTCCATTAGTCTGAGGGTGAATTCCTGACGACAGACTGACAGTAGCGCCAATCAGTCGGCAAAATTCCCTCCAAACTTGGGAAATAAATTGGGGACCTCAGTCAGACACCACGTCTAATGGTAAACCGTGGATTCTAAAAACGGATTCATAAAGAGCAAGGGCCATCTCCTTAGCAGAGGGAAGCTTAGGGAACGGAATAAAATGAGCCGCTTTAGAAAAACGGTCCACCACGGTTAGGATAACGGAGTCCCCTTTCGAAGGGTGGAAGCCTGGTAATAAAATCTAAGGCTAGGTGAGACCAAGGTTGAGACGGAACTGAGAGCGGACGAAGTAACCCAGCGGGCGGAGAATTTCCAGGTTTAGTCTGAGCAGGGAAGCGGCCCGGGACTTACTGAAAACCTCACGCAAATCAAGATAATCGTTAGGAACTCCAGACAAATCACCAGGGTCCTCCTGAAAAACAGAAGAGACAGGAGGCACAGCAGAGACAAGACATTTAACATGGCATGAAACCCCCCAAGAAATAACTGTACTCCTCTCCGAATTAAACTGAGGATTGTGTAGCACTAACCAGGGGTGCCCCAGAACAAAACAAAATCAAAAACAAAAAAAGAAATAGATTCTTGATGATTGCCAGAAACAGTAAAATCGACAGGAGCTGTTACGCTCTGAACTCGAGCTAGTAAGTCCCCATTAAGTGCAAATAACTCAGCTAGACCCTGAATGGGAATACTATGCTGCTGAGCCCACTTAGAGTCAATAAAGTTCTCTCGGGCCCCAGAGTCTAAAAGGGCTAGACAAGAAAGAAAAGTACCTCCTAGGCGTATAGTCCCTGGTAAGGTGTTACGACCCTCAGGCGGAGGAAAGGGGGTAGAGCTCGCCAATACCCTCCGGTCTATCGGCGAGCGCTGGCTTTTACTGGACAACCTGCGAAGAAATGCCCCTTCTCCCCACAGTACATGCAAAGAGCCTTTTCGATGCGTCGTCTGCGTTCCTCAGATGAGATGCGAAGCCCCCAACCTGCATAGGGGAAAGAAGCAGCAGCTGGCCGGACAGCGGTAAACTCCTCCAAACGGGAGAAGCGTTCCGCCAGCGCCGATCCAAGGACCTATCCAGCCGAGAAGCGAGTTCTATAAGATCCTCCAGACGATCAGGCAACTCCCTGGCCAGGATCTCCTCTTTGATATCCAGCGAGAGACCCTCCAGGAAACGGGTGGAGAGTGCTCGCACATTCCATTCGCTGGTGGCAGCGAGAGTGCGGAATTCGATGGCGTAGTCAATCACAGAGTGTCTCTCCTGGTGTAAGGTAGTCAGTCATCGAGAGGCCTCTAACCCATGGGTCGAGCGGTCAAAAATACGGATCATCTCCTTTTGAAATTCAGGGAAACTGGTGCAACAAGGAGCCCCAGCCTGCCAGACGGCCACAGCCCAGTCCCGAGCCTTTCCGACTAGCAAGGGGAGAATGAATGCTATGCGGGCACGGTCTTCAGCATAGGTGATGGGCTGCAGGGAAAAGATCACCTCGCACTGGGTGAGAAAAGCATGGCGGGTTGTTAACTCGGGGCTCCGGGACTCTTGAACTCTCAAAGTCACTCCTATGGCCAGCCTGCAATTTCTGAAGTGCTGCGGAGAGCTTGGTTACCTGAGCAGAAAGACTCTCCAAGGCAAATCGGGCGGCAGACAATTCCTCCTGGTGTCTGCCCATCATCACCCCTTGATGCTCCACAGCAGAACGAATAGGTGAGCCCTATTCTGACTGCATGATTTTGGTCGATGATTCTGTCAGTATAAGGTGCAGAATAAAAAGGGCTTGAGAACGACTTTTAATGACAAAACTTGCAACAGAAAAAACCACTGCCGCACACTGCGCGCAGGGACAGTTCCAAAAAACAGAAAGTAGCTCAGGGCAAGGTCTCTCAAAAACAAGGAAAACAAAAAGACAAAAAGCGAGTCAATGGCAGGAATAACCTCTGCAAAAAACCTAACGAAAAACAAAACCAGCCTTGGTCTGGAATTGCCACACTCCGAGAGAATAAATATTTTACTGGCGAGGCGGCGAGCTCTCCGCAGCAGGAGTACCTTTCACAGCGTAAATCAGGAGGTCTCTGTATACAAAAAACTGTTAATCCAATGGCCAGAAACAGACAAAAATCCACGTAACTCAGACAGGACAAGATGAGACGGTGGACAAAAATACTTGACGATAGGAAAAGGTCGAGCAGCCAGACGCAAATACGTTTTCACATTCAATCATCCGACAAAGACAGGTTAGACAGACAGGGAGAAATAGGGACGCCAATCAGTGTAACGCTGCCGCAGGTGCCCAGGCAATCTGCGGAGCGAGCCGATCCAAACAAGCAACAGCTGAACACAGGTTTAGACACAAAACACTGACAAGGAGAAAAAACATGAAAGTTAATCCCGGCTCATGACAGTTGGAGCTAAACACTGCAGGACACCAGCCATCCAATGACAGTTTGTTCACATAGTTGTGAAGTAACTAGTTAGTACAATGTTTATAATGGACTATTAAAATAAAGTAAAAATAAATAGACCAGTTCATGAATTTCCTGAAAGCTCATGACACCAATAAGTCAAGCCCTCAGTAGAGACTTCCATCAACACAACAGACTATTTAAAGTACACAATGTATAACATAAAGAAAAGGTAAGAAACATATATTAATTATGGCAGTTTGACATTTAATTTCCCAAACAAACTTGTTTAAAATATTTAACCAGTTACATAGCATACTGTATAATAAATTCATTGTGGTAAAAAGTGTGACAATTTGATGACAGGTGATCGGTATCTCAAAAGTCTAATGGGCGGATCATCATGGTGGTGGCACGTAAAGAGTAGTTGGGGCCTTTGAAGTAGTGCCACTTTATCCCATCAAGTTTGCCTGAATTTTTTCCAGAGGTGTAGTAGATGCCATTGAGGTTTGATGGGCCACAGGCATCAAACCACCAGCCTTCAGAAGAATGATGAATTAAGAGAGTCATAAAACAGCTCAGTATTGATCATCATCTAAAAGCAACACTTTTACAGTTGAAAAGGAATGAAGATTTGTTACATTAAAGCATAAACTTTATGCTTTAACTGCTCCACTGCTATCGAGTTGCTTACCACCTGTGAGCATGAGTGCACACTTGCAGATGCAGTTGTCATTATCCATGTCTTTTGTGCTAAAGTCAGCTCCATTTATGACCAAACTGCTCTGTCTGCCAGCTGTACCACTGTAGCTTTTCAGGAACAACCTAACACGAAGAAAGGTAAAAAGAAAGTATAAAACATCCTGCATCTTGTTTAGAAATACACAGTATACAATATTTCAGCACAAGGCATTATCCAACAATCAATATAACCAGTAATCAATGCTTGGTTAATGCTTGGCTGATATTATATTTTATACTCTGTATATAATTCAAGTTTATAGGTTAAAAACAAAAAAAGGGTTTAATAGTAGAGTGCAACAGAGCTAAAGGCGCCCCTGATATTATTTTCTTCAAACCATGGTACAAAAAGATGGCCGAACCTTTTTCAAAACATTCGCTTTTCAAGACGCATGCATGTTAGTAAGATATATGGGCTTTAATAAATATGCTCTTGGGCACAAGAAGCAAACTAACATGCATCACTATCTTTATCTTACATTCTATCTAAATATAAAATTCGTTTTAATTACATATTTTTGCACGTCCATTTTAAACGCTTTTTGAAAAGTGTGCGTGTGCATAAATGGCTAAGGGAACCTCTGAGTATTTAATTTGAGTAAGTTCACCCAACTCTCTACCTGTAGTTTTGTTTTTCACTACCAAGGTAAAACTTGTCATATTGGGAGAAAGCCAGTTTGCCATCCCAGTCCGTCAGCTCCAGTCTAAGAGTGCTTTGTCTCTGATTGGTCAACTTGTATACCAGCTCATTTCCTAACCAGTGTTCTCCAGTGAGACTCCCAAATCCCTGAAACACACAAACACACACATTTAGTTTCATTGGAGTATTAGTAGTCTTTTATGTTTTGGTTTACGGTTAGAAGAATTAGTTGACATGCAAAATTGAACAGGAAATTAGGTGCTGATCGTCTGGCCAGAGGAGAACTGGACCCAGCTCAGTCTGGTTTCTCCCAAGGTGATTGATTGATTGATTGATTGATTGATTGAAAATACTTATATACTATATAGTATAAAGCAGAAATTGTTTTGGGGAGCATCAAAATAAAGCAGATAGTCTACTAATACTGTAGTGACTGACACTGTAGTTACAAACTTACTGTTAGTAGATTGTCTGGATTATCATATATTGTTACCATATGTTCCTAAATCTAACGCACACCAAAATCTGAATTTTTTACATTTTCGTTAGGAAGCAATAATAATAATAGCAGTTCTGTGCTGAGTCTCAAACACCAATGTTGCCTCCTTCTTGTGTAAATCTTGTTAATAAAAAAGACCACTGAAAAACAGGCGAATCTGAACATAACACCGACTATGACATCACAGTCGGGATCACTACACCCCCAACATTTGCACAGTGTATACCGCCCATGTGCATGTATTGTGGAGAAACAAGCAGGACAATAGTGAAAATTTAGTGAAAATGGCAGATCATGGAAATAAACGTTCCAGGCTGTGCAATGGATGTGAAGTGGGTTGCCATCAGTATTCGGAAAGACATCCCTTTCTAATAAAAAAATACTAGCCACTAAAGGAACATGGTTAGTTTGCTAGCAGTAGCATGTGACACTGCAGTACATACAATTTCACTTCACATAATTTTTCACATTTTCAAATTTCAAATAAACTGAGTAAGAAGAGACAACTGAGGATGATGGCAAATGATTTACAGATCCTGAGCAGATTTCCTGACCTGCAGTATCCTGATAACTACCTCATCAACTTCCCATGCTAAAATTGCTCCGAAGGGTTTTTACTAGTCTAGTTGTCTGTTTCAGTGATGATGAGCAAACTGATTTCTGTAGGAATTTTATACATTTGTGTAAGATCATGGTGACGGGGAACAAATTCTTAATTTATGGTCGTATGTTTTTTTTTCTCTCTCTCTCTCTCTCTCTTTCTCTCTCTAGCATGTCATGTGATGCACTTTGTTTGTTCCCAGAAACCTCATCTTTTTTTTTTTTAATAGGATTTATTTTGGTTCAGCTGCATTTTATCGTGGAGATATTACCCGTGTCAAGATCAAAATAGTGAGAACTGACTTGTCCATACTACAGGCAAATCATGTCCTCTAGATAAACCGAATCCAGATGGCAGTTGCTATGTGCCAGGCCAGTCACTTCTGGGAGTTATGCCAGGCCTCGATCAGCAACTCTAAGTACAAACAAAACCAGTGAGTTGTCCTTTTGATATCCTTTGTACATGCTGTACTGCACTGCTGGATTGCTTTGTTCAAAAATGATATTTTAAGACCTTAATCGTAATTTCAATCAGAAGATTAATAAACCTAGCTGGGGTCCAATTTCTAATATTGTATTTGTTTCACACCATAAGGCTTACCATCTTATACTCCTTCCAGGTTCTGTGGAAGTCCAATGTTCCATCTTTCCTCAACTGTATGACAGTCCATCCCCCACCAGAACTTTCCATGTTGCAATAAACCTAGCAGTAGGATATACAACAGAATAAAAAAGAGCCTTATTGTATTTATGCTCCTTATATAAGGGTTAAATATAATAATGAGCACCAGAACTCAGAAATAAGTTACGAGGCCAGTACAGGCAGCATAAGAGTCCAACATTCACCCAGCTGTTACTCTGAGAGTTCAGCCAAGAATACATCCAGCTTGCTTTTCCTGATGTAGCCAATACACAGTGTACTCTGACACAGATATACTGTAGGCTGATTACTCCAGAAAAATAAAAGCATAATATTTGTGGGTTTCATGTAGGGTTGTCTTTTTTCAGAATGTTGCCTATGCTTTATTCCTAATCTATGCTATACTTGTTGAAAATAATATTCTCAACTCAAGAGTCACCGATGTACCTGCATATTAATTATTTTCAATAATCAGCATATCATGCAAAAAAACAAAAACATTATTATACATTAAAAAAATACATTATTAAAATACTGTACATTTTTTCTTAGTCGTCAAAGTATGTTGGTAATGTGAAAAGACTCACTGAAGAGTTAGATTAACTTTCCCATAGGTGTCTCATTACAGTAAAAAGAAGTATTTTAAATCAAAACGTTTTCTAACTTCACTTTAGAAGCAAAGGAATCTTATGTATGGGGAAACATCCACCACAAAACATAACAAATACAACACTATTGGCATGACTCCTGTAACTGTGTTATCAGATCCCATTTAGACTGACCTTATGCATGTCTTGCATGCTAATGTAGATGGTGTAAATTCCACTCATGTTAAATCCAGCCTGGAAGAGTTCGGCGCAGTCTCTGTATTTTCTCTGCTCATCCATTTGTTTGAAAACATTTTGACTCACTACTTTAGACAAGCATGGATATAAAAAGTAAAGACTGCGTTGAGAGTACAGAGAGAATATACTGTGTGTGTATATATATATATATTTATATATAAATTGTAACTACAAATACTTGTTATAGCCATGTGGATTTAAAATTAAACATTTGCTGAAACCTCACATTGTTAGGCTTCCAACTGAATTCTAAAAAGTGTCCATTTTTGTCATTAAACACTTACGCCTCATCATTGCATAAAATACAGATTGAACCACTGATAGCAGATTTTGACAATGTGTTTCATACTTCCAAAGTCAATCATTACAGGTTTGGAATGACACAGGTTAAGTGATTGATGCTAACATTTTCGTTTTGGAGTGGAGGAACCCTTTGAGTGATTGAATCCATCTTTATGTACTTGACTTCTCTAGATGCTCAGCCTATATATGAGCATATGGAAGTTGAAGTGGGACGTGGGAAGTGCGAAGCTCTGTGACATTTCACACAATGTTTCAGATCCAAGTAAAACTTGGCAGAAAGATGGGATATTTAAAGTCTACAGCACCCCTGATGTGAGCCAGTCCCGTTTGAATTGTACATGATGTAAAGCAGACCCACTTTAAGAAATTAATTATGGCACTTGATAGAACTATCAGTGCAATGCAATACAATGTTTGTGTCCTCACAAATGAGGGAAATTAAGTTGTGTAAGCAAATTCTTAATTGATTCTCCATGTCATCTTGTATTTTTTCCTTCCCATGTGCAGATATAACTCTATCTCCTATTTGCTTACCTTTGTTCTTGGAGCACATTTTAAGCAGATTATTGATGGTACTCTGCAGTTTTAGTTGCTCACGGTAGAGGACACTGTTGTCAGTGATGGCCTGCTCTAAATTGAGCTCCAGGCTTTGTATTGAAAAGCTCTGGGAAGCGAGGAGTTTCTGGAGCTTTGTCCGCTCACTCTTTATCCAACCTAGTTCTGCACGGTGAAGTGCCTCTATGTTATGCATACGCTGCTCTAGAGCACTGAACACAGATATGAATAAGGCAAGAATTACCAGAAAACAAGTACAAAAATAGTGCAAGTGAAAGATGTGTCAGAAAAATCAAAGACACTATACTCTGTTTTGTCCTGAAGTCGGTTGATTTCACTGGTTTGCCGGTGCAGTTTGCTCTCAATTTTGATGGAGGACAAGGAGTTTTCCAATGACTGAATCTCCAGTCTTGAAGACTGATTGAAAACCTGTTATATAATGACATAGAAGTTGTGTTATTGTATACTTTTCAGCTTCATAACACTCAGTAGCCATCAACACATGGCAAAAGGGTTTTTCTTATTAAGTAAATTCATGATTTTCCAAGAATACTCAGAAGCCATTTTTAGCATGTTATAATAAATGCTTTTGGATATGAATTCACACCTGTGTCTCCATGTCTGTTAGTTTCCTTATGTGTTGGGTGGACTGGGAAAGCAGTTTGGTGCCAAGATCCAACATGGCTGTCATTTCACTATGTAAAGCATTATTCCGCAGGTGTGTTGTGTCTTCAGTCAGACTGTCCTTCACAAAGACCTCAATCTGTATGCAAATACACACAGGCAGAGAGTAAGAGTGACTGGAAGCATAACATTATACATTATGGTCTTTATGCATAGCTTACTCATAGGCACATACTGTACATTATTGTGAAATACTTGGAGTACTTTTAGGGGCATTGTGCAGTATTTAATCAGTTTGGTCTTGAGCAGCTACATACACTCTAAATGAGATGATATTTATTATATTTTATTGTACATTTTCTTCAGTGTGGGAACCTAATAGAGGAATCACTCAAGCAAAGTACCGTTCGTAATTTCTTTTTGTAAAATGCTTTTATATATGAAGACCACTACCTCATTTTTTAGATGAAATGGGAATATTTATCTATAAACTCTGGTTAAAATAACAAAACAGCTGCGAGACAAAGTCTGTTGGTGATAAAATATAGACGTGTTTGTTAGTTCTGGCAATCTCATGCATGAAAACTAAGCTGCAGTTCTTTTTCAGAGTTCTTCATGGACTGGGTTCAGCTGAATCACTTCTATATACAGGCATTAATCCACTTTTAAATGTCTGGACATTTCAAGTAAACCTAAAGATGTCTGCATCACTATTGATGCCCATTTAGGGCTTAGTTACAAGATGGGTCAGTGACTTGAATACTCATTTTCCCATAATGAGCAAACTGCTTCACTGATATTTAACCTTTGAAAAATTAAGTCATGTTTGGCAATTAAAATGTAGAAATGTGCTGTGAAATAAAAACAGGAAACTATATCAGAGAGAATCTCTGAAAACACAACTTGGTATGACGGTCAGCAACTTTCATATAATATCTGATAATATTGATATTTTTTTATGGCAATGCAAGGTGAGGTAAGGATGTGGAATGTCAAGTGGTGCAACTATAAAAAAAATGACATGAAATTATTTAGTGTTTAACTCCCTGCCAGCCGTGTTTCCCAGGTGTCTTGTATTGTGTCTTTGATTATGTGTTCATTTAATCCATGCCCTGTGTTTCGTTCAGTGTCAGTCGTTGTTTGTAGAATGAGGAAACTTTATGTATGCTCATGCTTCTGCCCTTTTTGTTTATTGTTCATCAAGTTTCTGCCTCATCATCTTCTTGCCCACTGAGAAGCGAGACAGCTACAGCACTGCACTCATTCTTTACAGTGGGTAAAACACCTGTAAAAATTTAAATGGGAAAATTCCTTTATTAACACAGTACAAGAGCTGTATTTTGTCCTTTAAAAAAATGTGTTCACTCACTTTTTATTTGATGATTACAACGTCATTAAAAATCTTAAAACATTTCATTTAAAAAATATATATAGATATATATATAGAGAGAGAGATATATATTACTTGTTTAAATTTTTTTATCTCGTGATCACTTGTATACATTACTGATCCAAATGATCTCAGTTCTCATTGATTTGACTGAAACTAGACTGAAATCATTACTTCATAATCCTTGCGTAGAGGACCACTGTCAAATGTTGACATATTTTTGAGGTTACACACCAATCTACTAAAAATGTCTTATGCTTGATTTTGTGCAACAAAATATTGTTACAACAAAGATATTTGAGGACATCCCACAGAGCACCACTTCAGGACTGGCAGATTCTCTGGGTTGCTTATCAGCACTTTGTACAGTGTTTACAGGAAGAGATATTTTCAGCTGCTCTCAGTGAGATGGAGTCCAAGATGTATAAATACTCGCTGCCTTAAAGTGATAGCTGTGTGTCCTCTGGGCCTGGAGTGTATAACACTCAGATGAAGTGTTGTAACAGGATGTGTTTATCTAGTGTCCTGCATCATAGTAAGACTGTGCTAGCTGGACCAAACAACCACAGGCAGGGATTAAACAAGTCACAATCTTCTTTCAGAGCAGAGGCTGTGATTTAAAGATGGTGTAGACGAGAAGACTTTTCAATAGGACAAGATTATACAGACTCAAAAGCATTAGTGTATTATCTGAGGTAAACGATCTGAAATTATGTGTAGGCATGGGGATGGCGATGAAAACTATAATTTCATAGCTAACATTTAATGTGTCCTAAATATGTGTCTCAAGAGATTCATAATTCAGTATGAAGAAATTCCAAAATACATGCACATGTTGTCACACAATTCCCTTTTCCCCCATTAATCATCAGTCAGTAGTGAAGGGACATATTTCCATATTTGTTATAAAACTGGGTATTTGCTGCAGTTTTTCAATCTTCAGTCCCCTGATTTCACATAGAACATAGTCCCTAAGGGAGGGTTGAAAGCCCACACATCCTCACTGCTGGCTGGTTTGGCTCATTGGGATTTGAAATGGGGACAGAGGGTGTTTTCTTAGGGACAGATCAAGTCTTCCCCATCAGCCCAGAAACACACAATCTTGACCCATCGGGGCGCCTACTCAAAAAAGAGAGCTCTGACGAATGCTTGACCAATAGAAATGCATGAAATCAATTTTGAAAGTGTGGAAAGAACCATGTCAGTTTGAAATCAAGAGGGAATACAGCATTCCAGTAGTGCATGCGACAATGGGAAACACATTCTCATTGGTCAACAGATACCCTACACACAAATTAAAACATTATATTTCAAGCTCCTAGAATACATGTAGAAGTTCTTACTGTCATTTTATACAATGCCACAATCACACCTCTCAACCCTTGAACTGATCACTGTGTGAAGAACAAAAAGTTTAGTGACAGTTCTATGTGCAGTCTGTGTCACAAGGTGTGTTGGCGAAGGAGATCGCAGGAGACGAGAGTATAAAAAAAAGTCTTTTAATCATTAATCAAAACGTGGAGTAGTATCCAAATATCATCAAAACAGAACATTCATTGAAACACATGCAACGATATTGACAGACAAAGACTGAATAACAGAGGGCAACTTAAACAGGGCAGACAATCACAGAGAACTAACTAGACACACCTGAACTGAATACATGATTAACAGAAACTAGGTCAAGACGAGCACATGGGAAAACAAAGAGCACATGGGGAAAGACAACAAACAGCACATGATACAAAACAATGAAAACTGAAACTAACACAATGAAAACCAAACCAAAAATGCAAAAACAAAGACAAAAACTGAACTAAACAGACCAAGAATGTTACATTACCTCCCCCTCCGAATAAGGTGCACACTTGCACCGAAAAGAAACAAAAAGGAAAAAAGAAACATCCAATGGGGAAGGAGGGTGGGCACCCTGGAGGCAGGACGGGGGAGCAGAGTCACGGATTGCCTCCAGGGCGGATCAGGAGCTGGCTGAGATGCTGGGAGGCGCTGTGGAGGTGCGGCAGACGATGGGAGGTGCACTGGAGGCTCTGAGAGAAACGCTGGAAGTGCGAGCTTCAGGGACTGGAGTCAGCTCTCCTTGCCACAGATCCAGCACATGACATGCTACGTCCACTGCTGGTGCGGAGGGACCCTCATTCAATAGCTGCTCTTCAAATCGTTCGGGTAGCGTAGGATCGTCGAGGCACTCAAGTAATGCAGCAGGCTCAGGAGGGCGCTCGGGCAGCGCAGCGATCTTCGATCTGGCTGGGCAGAGGGATATTGAGGGAAGGAGTACGGGGATAATGGTGGTTTGGGAGGACTCGGACACTTTGGGACAGTATATGGATGAATCTGGTTGTTGGTGAGCTGGAGAGTCAACCAGCTTCCGGATGGGCTTAGGACAAACATCCTTGAAATCAACAAAAAAACTTGGAATTACAAGAACTAAATTTAGAAATTCATTTACAGGTCTAAGACAATCTTCATGACTAATAGAATAAAACAGATCATTATCTTTTAGTCCCATCTGGAAGTTGATATTAAGGATCAATTCATTCCAGCTCACCAGATGGAAAACACTCAAAAATTCCTCCATGTACTGCTCGAAAGACATCTCTCCCTGCTGAAGATCAAAGAGAAACTCCTCAGCCCAGCTCATCCTAGGAACACTCTCCATGGCAGGGTCTTGTTCCATGATTATATTTTCTGATTTGGTCTGTCAATCTGTCACGAGGTGAACTAAACTGAACTGAACTAACAGACCAAGAATGTTACGGTCTGGAGCAAATTCTCCTGCAATACTAATTAGTGATTGGACTCACCTGAAGTCAATCCAGCACACAGTTTAAAAGCCACAGTTCCCAGTAGCTCCTTGGCTGAGCTCAAAGTAACATCGCAATACCTCTGTCATTCTGTATCTGTTCCTGACCCACAGATTCCTGTTGAACTCTCTGCCTGCAATCCAGTTAATGTTCTTAACCTGCGCTCAACTGCACCGAAAAGCCCAGAAACGCCAAGACCCGCCAAGATGCGCGTCTGGTGTGCGATACTTCGAGCTGTCCTAGACTGCGCTTCTCGTCCGGTGTGCGACCCCCTTAAGAGACTCACTCTATACTCACCTGTGTTGCCTGGAGGGTTACCGTTGATTGTGATCGGGAGATTAACTCTACAGCCGCTTGAGTTTTGTTAAATAAAAACCTATGATTTTAATTACTTCCAGTCTTCCAAGTCTCACTGAGCATTACAGAAGCATTAATAGTTTATGGCCGGAAGTGCTGATTGCAGAGCGTCGGCCAGGAGAGACGATTTCGATTCCAGCCCCCAGTTCATGGCTAGAGGAGCCAATCCCAATTCCAGCCCTTAGATTACGGCCAGGAGTGCCGATCCCGATTCCAGTCCCCAGTTTACTGCCAGAAGAGCCAATCCCGATTCCAGTCCCCAGTTATGGAGCAGATCCCGATTCCAGCCCCTAGTTTATGGCCAGTAGAGCCAATCCTGATTCCAGTCCCCAGTTTACAGCCAGAGGAGCAGATCCCGATTCCAGCCCCTAGATTACGACCAGTAGTGCCGATCCCGATTCCAGTCCCCAGTTTACGGCCGGAGGAGCAGATTCCGATTCCAGCCCCTAGATTATGGCCAGTAGTGCCGGTCCCGATCCACCACGACCACCGCCAGCTCCCGATCCGCCCTGGAGGCAACAAGTACAGTAACTATGCCCCGTGCGGCCTCCAGGGCTCTGAAAAGCCCAGAAATGCCAAGACCCGTAAGAGACTCACTCTATACCTACCTGTGTTGCCTGGAGGGTTACTGTTGATTGTGATCGGGAGATTACCAAAGACTGTGTTATTACTCTACGGGGTTATTTATGTTGATTACCTGCCTAAATCATATGCCTATAATGTCAGCCGCTTGAGTTTTGTTAAATAAAAACCATACTTCCAGTCTTCCGAGTCTCACTGACCGTTACAGTTGTGTTATTTAATGCATTATACTTTCTGAATGTGTAACAGTTATTCATGAGATTATACAGTGCATTAATTACAAGGCATAATTATGCATTAAAACTATTTTTTATAATGCATTAGATATTAAGGTTCTAAGTAAATGTGTTATCAAAGTATTTCATATTTTTGATAGACTGGTGGTAAACTTGAATTAAGATTTAAGTAATAAAAAAACTTTTTTATTAATTTATTTTTAGTAACTTTTTTTAGAAATATATAAAATAATAAATAAATATATAAAATAATAAAGAAGTTACCCCTAAGTTGGGTGAATGATAACATATACATACATGCATAATATATAACTTCAACAATTTTTTTCAAACAACTTTTTTACTTCTATAACTTATAATTACATGGAATGTCAAGCCTGATCTCACGGAAATTCGTACATATTTAACGAGGTGTGTAAAGGCTACCAGAGAGGTAAAGTCTACTCAGATGAGAAAGACGGCAGAAGTATAACTCAAGGCAATGGCAGTTCAGTCTACAAGCCTTTATAGTTGGTTTGCACAGCATACTCTTCTCACACACATCAAGGAGCGATTACAAAACAGTAAAAAACACTCTGGTAACGTAACAAACCAAAAAAGTCAGCCGTAAAGCGACCATCTCTCCTACACGTGCTCCCCGCCCAAAATTTTAATCATAAAAATAATGTGATCGAATGTAAATCAAGGTTCATAAGAGACATTTTTAACTCCATAAAACAAAATTATGATGACAAAATAATATAATCATAATGATAGATAAATCGGAGAAAATAGATGAAAGAGAATTAGCCTACCAAAATATGCAAGCAGCAGACACTGCCAAAAAGGCAATCAAAAAAACTAAAACGGTGCCCTTGAAAAAACTGCATAATTTTTAATGCCAACAGTCAGAATTTAAATGAAAAAAGTATCCAATATAGTGATCATGCAGTCACGAGTCGGACCTCTGTGGCTCTCTTCAACCGTCATCAGCGGGAACCTTCAACGGAATACTCACGTTCCTACCCGGACCTATTTCGTCCACGTACCTTGGTGATTTAACAGGTGTTGCGCATGGTCTCCCCTTTATAAGGGTGGGAAATGCAGCAGGAAGTCACATAGTTTTGTTTGCCTTGGTAACAACTCTGAGCGTTCTTTTCTTGTATTTTGAATTGCCTTTGTGGATTACCTGGACTGTCTTTTTGACTCTCAATTCTTGCTGGATACCCCAACTTTCTGCCTGTACTTTTGGATTACGATACTCGCTGGATATCTCAACCTTTCTGCCTGGACGCTAGTATTTAAAACTGTCTTGTCTCCGTTATCCTTGTTTGCTGTTGTTTTGACCCTGCCTGCCTATCTGAGAATAAACAAGCCTGCATATGGATCCAACACCCATTACACATGCAAGCACCATGACAGTCAAATTCATTGATGCATACTGCATGAAAATCCAACATAATAAATAAAAAACATCAATTTAGTGCGCTTACCTTTTACTATAATTTCACACAGAACTACAGTAGGGAGTCTTTGAAGTTTATATTGAACATTATATAAAACATTATATATGCACATTATAAATCCAGCAGATTTAAAATCTAATCTGTTTGAAAGAGAAAAGATGGCTTATATAGTTTTTTTTATTTAACTGCTTTGATTTTGAAGTTGCAGTGATAATGTCATCTCTTCATGTCATCTCTCCCTCAACAGGTGTAATTCACGATTTGAGAGTTAAAGCTCCACTCTATGCAATACTTATTTAGCCATCATCACTATACAGTTCTACCTCCGTTATCGCGCTAAACACCCGTCACTCGTGAATCATCAAATCTGTATGCGACTGTGACGTTAACATCAACACCAGCAGTCTTTGCGTTGTGATGACTGATTGAATGCGGTATGCACACTTAGGCTTGTATGTTAACTAACTAGTCTATACAATTTATATGTTTGAAAACCACCAAAATGACCCCAAACCCGCCCAAATTTTGTCCACTCGCCAAAGCCAATATTTACAGCACGTGCACGCTCACATCACTGTAACATACGGGTTTAAAGGCACAATGACATTTGTGTCATAAACATTATATAACATTAGGTGGCTGTTACAGGTGGCTAATTCGTACGACAGCTTAATTGTGTGTATTTTACGAGTTGAGTGAGGTCACACGAATTTGTACGAATTAGCACAAATTCACCAACTCATAAAATACGTACGATTTGGTCGTGAGACTGTGTTGGGAATGTCCCCATAAGATTTCTCACAATTTCTGAATTTTCTGAAAAATGCACAAGTTTTAACCTGGAAAGCTTTTTTTGTTGTTGTTGTTTTTGCCTTTAACCATTAAAATTAAAATGACTTTGGTTAGGAATTGTCATGAGAGTGTGTTATACTAGACTGTGAAGAGCAAGCTGATCAAATCCCTTGACTGTCAAGCTGTTCCCCAAAGTAATGCCTGACATTGAGAGACTGAACGGACACAGAAATTGTGGAACGAGAGCTGAGCCTTATGTGTTTCATTCTAAATTATCTGTGTTCGGGGATTAAAACCCACTTTACAACAAAAACATTCAGTGATTCGCTACAAAGATAAATACATTATGTAACATTACACAATTTATTTGTTGAATTAATTGTTTTGCCAAGTGGGCAAGACATTATATGCCAACAGAGGGTCTGCACATCAATGCAAACTATTTGTTCTTAGTGTGAAAAATAATATAAAGAAACTTCTTGCACTATAAATAACAGATGCAAATAACCTTTATTTTCATGTGTGTGATCCATTCACTCTCCATCAGCACTGCTTTGGTCAACAGCAGCACATTAAATAACATGTTGACTTACCTTTTGGAGCCAGTGGGTGTAATTTTCCATGGCGAGCTCCAGGTGTTGGATCTGCTGGTTTAAGCGGATTTGCTTCCCCTGTGGAGATTCTTTCTGGACACTGTTATCTTCATATTTACCATCATGTTCTCCTGGCCAGCTACCAGTCCTGCTCTCCTCAGGTTCTGGCAGAAAGAAGGTGTAGCTACATTCTCCATGCTGAACAGAGTCTAAACGCTGAGTTCTACCACCAGAAACATCTGCTAATTTATCCACAGGTGAATCTTCAATGCTTGATGTCTTCACCAGCAATAACATCAAATGCAGAAGAATATTGATCTTCATCTTTATGGGAAAACAGGTACAGGCTGCCATTGATCATCTCCAAATAAGCATATTTAGAAGATGCGCCAGTTAAGAAGAAGCCATTTTTCCTACATACAGTATGATTGCTCTTCTCAAAATGAAGTGTTTACCATTGAGAAGCCAGTCCTCTGTCTTGCTCCAGCACTATAGAACAAGTGATTGCCACCTCTATCTTCAAAGTGAACTCCAGGCATGTGCTGTATTTGTGTGAGAGAGTGAACAGTGGCTTTTGCAGACAGTGTGTTCAGAAAAGACGGTTCTATCTACAGACGGTTGGTCAGTGTGTGTGTGTGTGTGTGTATTTTAAAGGGGTCTGAGTGTTGTAAGAGTAAACTGCAAACAGACTGTGTGACTGTGCAAGAATGTGAGTGAGAATGTGTGTTCACTTTTATAGCAGAAATACACATGTATAAGGCTAGGGCAAATCTTTGTCATAAACCCTAGTAAAATATTCAATTGCAGTCTGAAACATTATAAGTATACATTATTAAACATTGTAATAAAAACAGATTGTTGTGCTGTTTTAATCCCAGTAAGAGGCAAGGGTCCTGTATTTCTATAATTCTTCCAATAATCCCTCTCACAACCCGAAAGCTATGCATTTGTTAAATAATAAAAAAAAAATGGATGTTTTAGAAATTAGTTATCTTTTACTGTAATGTAGATTGGTGGCATGCCCAGTGTAATGAATCAACTATTTCAGGACTTAATTTAACTCAATTACATGTCTCCTAGTCTTTGACCTATGAAGCTAAATAAATGCTTGGAAATCAATCAAACAAGGTTTCACAATCGGCCAATAATTCCATCAGGATTCTGGTGTGTTGCTGTGAGAATGCGACAGCAGGATTTATAATACTTCATGTATCATCATCTTATATAAAGTGACTGGAGACTCAGACTTCTAAAGGAGCCACTGAGCTATTTTCCTGCTTTCTGTTCATTCAATCCCCTGAATTCTCAGGGTCAGGTGGAGTTTTCTGGGTTAGCTGTCAAACTAGCTTAATGCGGAGTGATACGCTTCTTTAACCATTTGGCTTTATACTTCTTCTGATGGTCACAGAGGACAGTCTGTTGTCTGCACTTCATCCTGTTTTAGAGGCCATATTGCAGGCCTGCATCTTTTATCTGTGCGCTAGTAACTTTCACAGCTTTAGTTTAGTTTAGTTGGCTAAATAAGTGTGGTTTAGTTTAGTTTACTGGATAAAATAGAAAGTTTAGGGCTGTAAACTAAATATAGTTTAGCATGTGTTGCTAAAAATGTGTTGTTTAGGAAATATGTCTACTTTCTGCATTAAGAAAGAGTATAACGACAAGCATCCAAATGTACATGTTTTATTAACATGCTACGTAGTTGTTATCTGTAATATGGTCCCTTTGGCTTCAGATTGTGTCTGAAAAAGAAACCGGTTTCATCTCATACACAAGAATTTGTTGCCAGATGTAATAAAATCTAGAATCACATCTAACGCAGTCCTTGTACAAAATTACAAAGTCTGAAAGACTTCTTCTCAAGATATAAGAATGGCATGTGCTGTGTATTTTTGCACACTGCATGGTTCCTTTGACAAAAAAACAAGTTTATGATCCTTAAACATTTTGTTCATCATCATGAACTTCTAATTTTTTTCATGAATTTTGAATCCTAAATACAATAGCAAAATGTAGGTTAGAAACCATGATTACATGTCTTCCAACAACTAGCAGTATCCATTTTTCAATATAACAAAAACCTATGGACAACAGACTAGCAGTGCTAAAATGGAAACTCGTTTCCAGGTTTTGGTCTAATGCAAAAATAGGTCAACTGTTAAAATCTTGTATAAAAGATATTCTATTTTGTCTAAGAGTAATTGAATTGACATTCATTGTTTTTTAGCCGCTATAATCAGTATTATAATAGAGACAGGGAGGTTCACTGGTCAATGAAAGGCAAATATAATCACATTAACTGAATGAAAAAAACAGCAACCTGTTTAAATATTGTCCATAGGATATTCCATTTGGTTTGTCATATCTATAGTTTTATAATTGAGACCGGGAGTTAGCATGTTAGACAATTAATATCAGATTAAGTTGCAGGTCTAAAGTAAACACTCTGTGCCACAGACCTGAACCAATATGTATTACAGAGTTGTTGTTTTTATTTATTTATTTTTTTTACAAAACAGTATGCAAAGAAACATAAGTACGCACGAAGCAAACTAATGCACATTTTGATGTCACCCACAGCCGTCATGTAATAAGCAACACTGCCCTCTGCTGTAGAACCGGCCATATTACTCGTCTGTCATCACTCGTCTGCACTATAAATTCATTTTTTCATTTGGCATCAAAACTTTCCTCCATTGACCGCTTGTTACTTTTACAAAGTTTGTATTAAGTATAAAAATAGGTGATATTAAAAGGCTAAATTAATTATCTAGGCTACTTTATTGATTAATGATGATGCACATTTTGTACAGGCAAGGCAGATGGACGCTAAATATAAACTCCCAATGCGCAAAGTTTCACAAGTTACCGCGTTCATATTGCGGGCTTATCTGCTCGCCTATATAAGTTTAAAAATTTAAAGTAGTCCATTACTTTGTTTCTTACATAGAAATGGAAATAGAACACAAATTGTATTATATTTTTATTTGTGCTTAACGTTACAAAATGCACACCCCCATGCAGATTTGTTTGCAATTTGTGGGGTTGTCCATGTGAACAAATAATTTGTGATGTGTAAAATCTTAGGCCTACTCTAAAATTCAGTAACTTTATTACTTAAGATCCCAGTCTCTTTACAGTACCATTATTGTTTATCTAACATCCGTTGCTACATGCACTTTACAAGCTGTTTAGACTGAGAAAAAAAAAAAAAAAAAACTATATTACAAACTTTCCATTAAGACCCTAAAATTCATATAAGTTAGTGTTCCTTTGAACGACCTGGGTTTACGCTTGTGACAAAAAAAGAAGATGAAAACAGTCATAAATGTATATATTTACACTTAAACTATTATTTCTTCTAAACAATGTTTAGAATCTAATACTTATTTAGGCCCAATGTTTTCCATACAAATCACCTGTTGTTTGCTAACTCGGTCACTAGATGTCGCCATAAACTGCTTTAAAATCAAACGCTGTTCTAATTTACTCCGCTATGGAAATCAGTTCCCTTAAAAGGCGATATAACATATCTCAGAAACCAACAATATGTGTTTCACACTTCCGCATAATGAGACCATTCTATACAGGGATCTTATAAACTGATGAACCAACAAATAAAACATGTTTACAAAGAGAAAAGCAGATGATTCAGACTAGATTTACATATAAAAAGCCTTCAGTGAAAGGTCTGAGAGATTATTTGCATGAAGCTGACAGGCGGTTGAAGGGAATGGAGGGTAACACGAGGAGATGTTTCCGAAAAACTGAAGTAACATGGTGACAGGGCCATAATTCACCTGCCTCCAGCTTGATTTGGCTGTGCAATTCAGCCGTGTTTATCTATATAGCCATTTTACATTGAAGGAAATGTGGAGGACAGATGCTATAGATTGAAGTCAATCATATGCAAAACTACATTTGAAGCATGAAAAGGGAATCTTCAGAAGTGGTTTGAGAAGAGCCCAATTGTGTAGATTGTGACATGGTTTAAGAGCACAACTTGAACACATATCTTTCCATTGAAACATTGACTGACCACTAAAAGTCTATGGTGGTTACAGCCCTGATTGTACACAATGTTTTAACATCACGCATAATATTGCAAAGACATAAGCTACTTTACTCTAAGACTATTACATTTCTATACCATTTCACCCACTGACATGTTTCTCTTTAATTGTTTCAAAGGGTCCTGAAGCATGTCTTCAGAGACAGAGGGGAAAAACCCTGTGGGGAAATTGGATACTGTTGGCACACAGTAACCAATTTAGTCATACAGAAGTGATGATGCGATTCGAAACTGATGAATACGTGATTTGCCATATTTGGATATTAAGGGATTTGCAAGAAACACACCATAAATATTTATGCATTTTTGCTCAATGAAACACTGGAATAATGTTTCCCGTTCCAGCAACTGATAGGATCTGCAGCATCAACAACAGAAGCGGAAAATCCACAGCGTGCCACCCACTCATCAGCCCGGAAGGAGACCAGCTGAATGAAACAGACAGTCTGTGCAAGGCAGCATCAACTTTACATTCTGCAGGGTGAAATACAGGTAACGGAGAGGTTTCATACAGACAGAAACATTCCTTTTTCTTGTTTAAGGATCGTGTTTACTCTCCGTCAAGATAAGAGCATAATTGCAGATGAAATATGTTTGTTTCAAGTGACAGGAGCATATACGACAATGTGAATCATTCACTCCTAGAAGTGTTTTGAAATGTAAATACTAAACATCTGCATTCAGAAAATACAGCTTGTCTCTGCAAAGCCAGGCTGGGAGGTAAACATATCACAAATTCAGAAAAGTGTGGCGTATATTTCAATCCTCGCAGAAGTTTTTATACAAAGTTGCCTAGGCCATGTTTATGCCTGGCATGGAAATTATGCATGTGTAATGCACTCATCAAACCCCCAGAAATACTGAGCTATCCATCACTTACGGCCATTCCTAAAGAGTTCATTTGTATTCATAGTTTGCTGCAATTCTCTCTTTTGGCCTTTTCTTTCCCCACCGTTTTTTCGTTAATTTGTTGTTCACACAGAGAGCTGATCTTGCAGCTTCTGGCATAGCTCAATTGTAAAGGATTCATCAGTTTTTGTTTTCTTTCCTTCCATCTCAGGATTCTATAATAAACTGTTACACCAGGCCTCTCCACATCTACACCAGGGCTGATCATTAATCAAAATATTCAAAACATAGTGTTTACATCAAACAAACATTTACTTCTAACACGCTGCATATTGTACATCGAGCTGATAGACAGATTGCTTGGACCTGCCTTTGATGAATACAAAATACTGTTTCTCAATTTAAGAGTAAAATAATTTATTATCAATACACTGTGCTTTAGTAAAACGTGAGTGTTCTAGATGGAAGAAAGGAAAAACAAAAAAATAGTCAGTCTCACATTTACAGTAAAATATTTGAGGAAAAAAAAAGGTTCTCCATTAACCTTATTCAAAAAAGTTTATGCATATGGTTGGTTCACCCGTTTACTTAATATGTGTTTTTTATCACTGTGAAAAATGAAAGGAGATGTTAAGCAGAATGTTCACACTTCTTATTTTCTGCAATAAAAGTGAATGAGGTTTGATACATCTGCATGCAAATAATATACTGCTAGTAATATTGACTGAATGATATGTGGACAATGTAGACAAATGCCACTGGTTGTCTCACATTTTGTAACCAATCGCAACTTAATGTATCCAGTTGTGGAAGTGTAAACTAGATTTCCAACAAAAGGTGTTGTTTTGCTTTAGGAGACTTGAATATTGGACATTCAATAGTCAGTCATATAGAGCATTTTTCTTTCTTTTGGAGTTTGACAGCTCATCATGAAATTGTATGGAGGGAAAAAAAAAAGTAACGTCAGCTTTTCTGTTTCAAGGAAGAAGAAAAATGATAGGGTTATGACAACCATGAGGGTAAGTAAATGATGACAGAATTGATATTTGTGGGGTGAACTTTCCTCTTGTCGTTATGTTTTACATATATTCTAAAGGTTTTTAAACATGAGCAGGACACAAGCTCTGGACAGATTGGGATGAATACATGGAAACTTCTTTATGCACTCAATCATTCCCGCTGCATCACTTACCACAATCCCGGGAGCATCATTTACATGACGTTACTGCAATCATTTACATCACCGCAAATGGTCAATCAAGACAAGAAGTCTGTAAGCTAGTGCTGGAATTAACCGTGAAGAGGAGGGAGACAGCAGTTACAACCACATCCCCCTGCCCCTACCCCCCACCCCACTAAACCACTGCTTTAAATACACTTACAGTATACAGTGAACTCAATAAGTATTTGATCACCCTGTGATTTTGCAAGTTCTCTTACTTGGAAATCATGGAGGGGCAGGGGCGTAGCACCAAATTCTAGGCACTATGTTGCTATGCTATACAGTTGCCATGGGCCCCCGTAAACCCGAGGGCCCGAGGTTCACAACTACCTACGACACCATTTAATACATCAATCAACTAATGCATTTACCCCAAATATTAGCATTTACGTTAGTTAACAATGGTTATTGTGATCTTAAAACTATATTTAAAGGAAAAAATTTCACTCCTCAGGGGCCCTCCCCCCACTTGGGGCCCTGGTAATTTAGTCCCACTTTTCACCCAACTACAACGCCCCTGTGGAGGGGTCTAAAATTTTCAGCATAGGTGCATTTTGGTGCATAGGTGCAGAGACAAAATCGTCAAAGAAAAATCCGGAAATCATATTGTATGATTTTTTAACAATTTCTTTGGGAATTACTGTGTCAAATAAGTATTTGATCACTTGCTTATCAGCCAGATTTCTGACCCTCAAAGACCTGTTAT
>JAUMHP010000023.1:309360-323304 GCA_032361065.1 Enteromius trimaculatus
CACGGCTTTTGGTCTCTGTCGCGACAGAATAAAAGTCTATTTTTTTATATCAAAAACCCAAGCCTTCTGAGTATCATAGGCAAAAGAGAGAAAAGGGAAACCACAACAACTCTTAGGTTTGTAAGCCTTCTTGCTTATGATTCTTGCTATGTTTACCTACCTTGCTAAAACACACACAATAAAAGCCTAATGTACATACCATTCCCTCATAACAATTAAATCCATTACATTTTCTATTATCATTTATCTTCTATTATTTTTGGGCTGGGTTCTACTGTTTTTTTCAGCAGTGTATACAACATGAGATCTAATTAAATTTAACCCCAAAATTATGCTCTGCAACAAAACTGTTGCAAGTACAGCTATTTCAATTGTTTATGCTAATGTTGGGTATAGCCGATATATTTTCGGGGGGCGCCAGAAGGGAGTCTCGCCCCGGGAGCAATTTAGTGTAGAACTGCCACTGCACACATGCAATGATTAAAACATAGCTAAATTTGGCTGAATTATAAAAGCCAGAAGTGGTACAAAACAAACAAAAAGTACCAAGTGGGAGTCAAAAGAGTCAGGTCTTTTTTTTTCTGAGCTGAGCCAAATGATCCGACTCCCACATATATTAAGGTTTATACTGCAATTTACCTGAAGTTTAACATGCTAAAAAAACATGAAGACATTCTTCTGAAGCATAAATGATTTCCTCCAAACATCTTTTTTGACTGAGTTTGTAGTAAATGTTTTTAGAGGTCAGTTACATTCAGGTCAGAACAGAGAGCAAACCTCCGAACTTGCCAATGCTAAATTTGCCTCTAGTTAGTGTTTTAGTTGGGTCGTGCTGTACTTTCAGAACTGGGGCCTGTATCATGATGGTGGCTCAGAGTTATAGGATTAGTTTTGGGTTGACAAATCCAAACCGATGCAATCAGGCATTATTGGTACCATGATGAAGCTAATCAACTTTCTTTGTTAACCCAGACTTGATCCTGAGTTAATGTAGCACGTGCACATGAAAGTGTGACATCAGCAATAAGCAGCCAATCACATGCTTCTAAACTTTCATTCACTTCTTGTGAGAGACTCATATTCACTAGCAAAGATTAAACAATTGAGCAATATGAAGAAATTCAACACATTTACACAGCAAGATGAAACGATCTTTTAATGAAAGAGGAAAACTTTGCAAGTTGCAAAAAAAGTTGCAATTAAGCTGTATTACCTATGTTTATATATTAATTTAAAAGCATATTACTATTAAACTAAACTGGCTTGTGTAATAGATTAAGGAGATAATAATGATATAAATAATTAAATCATTCTAAAAATAATAATTAAAAAAATTTGTCCTTTAATTTGGAGTAAGAGAAGCTGGGGGAGTGGCTTTATTGCATCAAAAATGTGTCACCGTGCTGGAAGCTGATTGGTCAAATTTCGTTTTGAGATCTCTAACCCAGAACATAACCTGCCCCGGAGCAGGTTAGCCATGCAGCGTAAGTTACCATGACAATGAACACCAACTGAAGCAGAGTGTCTTTCATGGTACCTAAAACCCAGGATTGGTGCAAACTAATCCTAAACTTACCTGGTTAGCCAGCTAATCCAGCTGCATGGTAAAGGCCCCTGGAGTGTTTGGTAATGAGTTTTCCCACCAGATAATAATGATGGTTTGTTTTTGCTGACTGTTTTTGTCATGGCTACGTGTGGCGAAAGCACGAAGGCAGATTCAGAAGTGCAACAACAAATCCTTTAATATTCCAGGAGAGCAGATACATAGGAAGGGTAATTCACACGACATCCAAAATAACCTTAATAACCAAAATTAAATAGAGCAGTCAATGACACTAATTAAGACACACCTGAACACAATGACACAATTAACAGACACTAGGGCAGACTGAGATAGAGCACATGGCGACTGAAAACAATAACAAATGGTTCAGGGGCGTGACACTTTTATACAAAGCCATAACCTCCACAGACACTGCCCTCTCACCCCTACATACTCCGATTTTGTGTGAATCAGCTGGTTTTCAGTGACTGATGATTCCCTTTCAACTATAAAAGAACTTGAGTAACTGTAATTCCTAACTTAATATTAACCTAAAATGTATAGATTATTACGTAACACTTTAATTTGAAAGTCCACTTTAGACATTCTACTAACAGTAAATAACTATGCAACTAGCAGTCATTAGAGTATTATTAGACTGTCTGCTTAATATATTCTAACACTTTATTTTGATGGGTCCACAACATTCTAAATATTGACGTATTAGAAATTGATTATACTAACACTAAATACCCGAACAGTCTACTGTAAAAGTTAGTAGTTGCAAATTAATGAATTTATTTGACATGTAGTTACAAAGTAAGTAGAATGTCTAAAGTGGAATTTCAAAATAAAGTGTAACCTTTGGCAAATACAGCTAATGCAAAACAGAATGTATATTGTTGTGCATTGTTTACATCACTGAAACACTAAAGTGCAAACAGAGAATAGTTGAATTGGCACGAAAATACTTTGAAAATCAATCAGGTTGCCTTTATTCCACATCTTAAGTAATGTTTTGGTAAATATTTTTAAGAGTGTCCTAGTTACACATACTACATATGCTTACTGTATAATAATTACAGTAAATTAAATTATTAGAATATAACAGATCTAAAAATATATTGACCTTTTTTGCACCCAGAACATGATTTATTTTCATAATGTTTATAAAAACATGCATGGTTGCTCTGAGCACAACAAATATCTGATGAAGTGAGTCATACTGTTTTTATCCACATTTAACTTTAGTATTGTTACATAATTCAGAAAATAATTCAGTATTTAATTAACAAAGGAGAGCTGTGCCCAGAGATGTGTGAATGGAGTGAATGAGTGGGGTGCGATGGGAACGTATCAACAACCCTGCGGTGGACAGCCTGGCTGGTTGATGGGAGCTGACTCGAAGGCATTTGGAGGGGTGGTCCACTGAATAGGATTGACAATTTTTTTTTTTTTAAGAAATGATGGGCTCATGGCCTTCGTCATTCTCAGTGGAACTATGAATCCGTGACAAGGCGTCAGCCTTAACGTTTCTTGCGCCAGGACGATAGGAACTGGATAAGTTGAATCTGGTTAAAAAGAGCGCCCCTCTAGCTTGTCTTGGGTTTAGACATTTTGCATCACAGATGTATTGGAGATTCTTGTGATCCAAGAGCTGTTCGTGGAGCGGCTGGAACGAGGGGAAAAGGATACCAGAACTTAACTGTGGCCTTGTTGAGGATACTGTAATCAATACAAGTTCTAAAGCCTCCATACTTTTTTGCCGCAAAGAAAAAACTGGAAGCAGCAGGGGAAGGAAGGTCGGATGTAACCTTGCTTGAGAGCCTCTTCGATGTACTCCTCAATGGTCTTCTGCTCAGGAAACGAGAATGCATAGATGCCTTTCCATAGGGCACTGGCCCACTTGGAAGGAGATAGATGGCTCAGTCCCATGGCCTGTGTAGTGGCAACTGTAAATTTTTCTTGGGACAAAATACATCGCTGAAGGGGGCATAGCAAGTAGGTATGCTGACTGACCTCTTCTCTACTGGGCTTTTTTAAAAATGGTAGTAGAATTCACAGAAAATATGTTGGAAGATCATAATGGAGATGGAATGATTTGGAAACACCCAGGAAAAGTCTTTTCCCCACTTCAGGACTTCCAGGAAAGGATGGGATTATGCTTCACAAGCCAAAGGTGCCCTAGAATGATGTCAGCGTTTTCTCTGAAGCACTTATTAGCGTTCAACAGCATTCAACCCCTCCAGGACAAGTAGATGAAGCTGAATTAAATTAAACTGAATTAACTGATCGAATCATCATAAACTGCAAGCTGAGATTTGGCTCCAATATCAGTCTATAGGTGGTTAACAGTAACTTCTAATTCCATCCACTTGATGCTGCGAGGGTTCTAATCTTGACAGAATATTCATGAATGAATCTTTTGCCTCATTGTAAATTAAATAGCTGCTCACCTACGGAGGCATCCCAATCAATTCTCCCAAACATCTCGTGGAAATGGTTCAGAAAGCTCTACAGATTTTGGGTCATGGGGCAGTCTTATGAAATATTGTCTCCACCCACTGCAGCTCTGGACCTGCTAACAGAGACATAATAAAAGCCATTTTTGATGAATTGGTAGGATATAACTGAGGTTTCATTTGAAAGGTGAGATTGCATTGTAGAAGAAATCAGTTGCACTCCTCCACCGAGCCAGAGTAGGCTGCAGGTTTGGCCATGGGACTGGCTATTGTGGTATGCAAAGAAGTGCCAGTGGAAGATGCGGAAGTGCCCGGTGCTGAGGGTGATGCTGACGGTGAACCTATTGATGCTATGGCTGGTGACTGAAGCAGCAGTCGCTGCAGCGAGTCGACCAGCTCCTGGAACGGATCCGGCTGACTCATCTGTTTCGACTGTGTTGTTCCAGTTTTCAGTAACAGGAGGGGCTCAGACAACAGGCAAGTAAAATAGTAATCAGTTAATTTTGACACAGATGAGCAGATGTTGAGCAAGCCAGAGATTCAACAGGTAAATGTGCAGTCCAATGGATGGTTTCACCGGGAATGATAAGAGTCGTTGGAGGATACACAGAGAACCGGATGATACATAGGAGACACTTGGAGGACTGAGAGAGACACAGGAGACACTCTGAGAACTAGGAGGAACACAGGAGGTAAGTAAACAGATAAGTAGCAAATGCTATAGTAGCGCAATGTAAGAGAGTCAACTTCGTTCTTTCAAGACTGGAGGATGAGTGAGTTTGAGGCATGTGCTTTTACAGTGCTCTTGATCAGTTGACGTGAATGCTGGTGATTAGTATTCCAGTGATTGTGATCTCTGTGATTGGGTGATGGCCAATCTGTAACAGGCTGTATCCGAAATCGCCCCCATACCCTCATTCACTATTCCCTATGTTAGTTCTTTCATTCATTCAGTTCACATGAAGGAGTTCGGACACTAAGGGCACCTGAAGGACTGTCACTTTTGCATAGTTTTTGCTAGCTGCTTCATAATCATAATCATCTTCTGGCAAAACACAGGAATTAATGTGGCGCGCAAGACTCACGCTGCATTATGGGGATTCTCTAGCCATTGTGTACATTGGTTGTACACTCGTTTTTGCGGTGCATTATGACTTATGTTATTATCACATCTGTTTAGTATAATTAGAATTTGATTCACATGGATTTATTCATGGTCGCATTCATTCTGGGATTCATGGATGGGCTTTGTACTGTGCTGGTACTCAGTGTGCATTGTAGCACAGAGCTTTTGACTCCCCATTGTTGAGATTTATATGATGATTCTTGATGTGGCTAAATGATGCTGTGGTACTAAAAGTTTTGTGCATAAGATGTCTTATATTGGACCTTAAAGTAAGTATGTGATGTGCTTCATTTTGTCTTGTACAGCGAAGATGTTGCAGTGCTGTCTGCTCTTGGACACTGAGTATTCAACATCTAAACCTGGCATGGCCTGTCATTTCTCTTCATGATGACTGTGGAGGCTTTTATACACACACAAAAAAGATATGGTTATTAAAATGTCGGTAACACTTTATAATAACGTCCCATTTTAAGTCATTTATAAGTGATTAGTTAATGATTAAATGTTAATCTACAAAACATTCACAAATGATTAATAAGTGATTATCATGTTTAGTTAATTAATTTACAAGTCAATTAGAAGTTGTGATATTTTGGGTAAAGATGATAAACACATGGAGTATGTTGTCAGGTAATGGCCCTTTCTTCTTCTTTGCTGCTAATACCATGTTTGAGCTGTTGCTGTTTTGCCTTGTTGATAAAACCTTATCATCTGCAAGATCTGTGCTTTGTGTGCTACCTGCCTAAGAGACACCCTGACAATATGTCCCCAAAGCCTTCAAACTGCCTGTTATTAAGTCTCTCGTGAAAAAAAAAAAAAACTTGAGCACAAAGATTTAGTTAATTACAGATCTCAAATCTCCCTTTTACTAAAAACTACAAGATTTACAAGATACTAGAAAAGGCAGTATCCTCACAATTGTATTCCTTCTTCGAGAAAAATGGTATCTGTGAGGATTTCCAGTCAGGATTTAGACCGTATCATAGTACTGAGACTGCTCTAATTAGAGATACAAATGACCTGCTTCTATCATCTGATCGTGGTTGTATCTCATTATTAGTGCTGTTGGATCTCAGCACTGCGTATAACACTATTGATCATGACATTTTCTTGAATAGACTAGAAAACTATATTGGCATTAGTGGAAGAGCCTTAGCATGGTTCAGATCAGATTTATCTGACCTATCAGTTTGTAGCAGTGAATGAGGACGTATCATATCGATCACAAGTGCAATATGGAGTACCTCAAGGCTCAGTACTAGGGCCATTACTTTTTACGCTTTACATGTTACCCTAGGGAGATATTATCAGGAAACATGGTGTTAGCTTTCACTGTTATGCTGAAGATACTGCTCCTTTTCAAGAAAAATAAAAGTTTGTTTTACCAGAGAATATTAGTTTAGGCAAACATCAGCGCTCCTAGAGGTCATCAGTGTGAAGATGAGAGACAGGACTCTGTGATTCTAATCACTAAAAAACAAACAACAAAACATCTGTAAGCATGCTAATATGAGTATATGTACACACACACATATATATATATATATATATATATATATATATATATACATCTACAGATATATATTTATAAAATAGATTTGTGAATACATTAATAATATGGTCTAAACATTCTTAGACTCATAGCATTCATCATGCACCATTATCATACAGTATTGTTTTATAGTCTACTATATGGAGCTTAGAAACAGCATCGCGTTTAAAGACATTTAGATGTCATATTCAAAAGTTCATAAACATTTCAGTCAGGAATTATAGTTCTGGAAAAACAAAACAATCACATTGGTTTTACGTTTAAGCAACAATAACACGCAAACTAATACAAGAAATAAGCATTACTCACTCGTTACGAAGATCACTCGGTGAGTCTGCATTCTTCTTGTCTGATGTAACATTAATCTGAAGTTTATTCCTCTAAGTGCGTCTTCTTGAGTTATTTTTGTCCCACAGCGCGTCTTTTCTGAGGTGAATTCGGTCTTATTCCTCTCAGCACAAAGTGTACAGTATCCGGGATGAACTTCAGCTAAACTCTCGCTGCTTTGTTTGTGCTGATATGGGTGTTTACATGCGACGCGCTCTGCGTGGATGATTATCATACCTATCGTCACTCAGTCTTTCCTTACTTTCTCTCTTCTTGCAACTCGTATTAATGTGTGTGTTTGTGTTAGTTTAGTTTATGTCTTAGGTTTATCCAATAAAGCCATATTTATAATTGAAAGGAAAAGTATCTGTGTTTTGTACTTACAAGTTAATGTCTTAAACTGCCGATCTTGCTACTGTTCTTATAATTAGTGTTTACACTGAAATCTGGATTTTAATATCCAGCGCATGTTGATGTTATACGGCTCGCTCAGTGAATCACAGACCGACTCAGTGAGCCGCCATAAAACAGTGATTCTGTTCAAATTCCCTATAGAATCTTAAAAGATTCAGATTTACTTTTATTTGTATATTTGAGCTAATTTTGGCCTTACATACTGGTGGAGAATCGCAGACAGTTTAATCAGTTTAGACCTGTAAGAACCATCAATCAATTTTAAGTGAATGAGATACACAATCCTGTCAAAGAAAAAACATCCTTAAAATCTGATTGTAATCAAACCGTTCTTTGTTCCTCCTAACCTCCCTACATTTGAAAACGCAATTCAAAGTTTAACATCTCATCTGACGCTGAGATCCAATTAATAGAGAGAAGTTTTGAGCAACTGTCGTTTTTGCAGCCTCCCTGGTGAGCGGTCCAACTGTAAGGTGAATGGTGTCAGTCAGACTAAGAAGAGAATTATCATCACAACTATTATATTTCTTTTGTCTGAACAGACATAATACAGTTTATCTTTTTAATAACATTCAATTGAAAAAAAATATATATTCAATATATATTTATATATTATATATTCAACTAAAAAGGGGAATTGTGAATTCCTGACACATGATTGCAAGCCAGAACAACAACCACGATGAGCTAGTAAAGATCACCAGCTCCCTAAGCTTTGCCTTCACAACCCAGCTAAAACTGAGCAACAATCACATCACCCATGACAACAGCTCAGCTTGACCAACAACAGGCAAAGGCTGCCCAGAAAGACCTGGCTTGCAGACTCCAGTATGCCGCTCACCTACTAGAGAAAGCCAAGAATGACAGCTGAGACCAGATTGTTGAAATCAGTGCCTTAAAAGACAACCTCGAAAGGTACAGAACTGAAATGAACGCTCTGACCCAACAACTAGATGATACCAACGATGAGCTCTATAGGGTCAGAAGAGAACTCAAATATGCTTATGAACCGAAGCAGGAACTGAGAAATGAGAAACATCTCTCCACCTCACCACTGCTGAGCAAAACAGAGTTCCACGTCCAGAAAATGGCACATCATGAAAGAAGCGAAGGGCCACCACCCAAAACCTCACCTGCCTTCGCCACACAACCCTTTCATGCCAACGAAGGAGAACCTCCCATCCAAGCAGACCTCGGAGCTGCACATGGGATGACCATCAAAGACCTCAACAGGCTGTCTAAAACCATCAGCAAGTTCAACCCGAACTCCAAAGCGGGCTACAGCATCCAGGCCCACCTGCATGACATCGAATTTCATCTGGAAATGAGACCTCATGTGACTGACAGAGACAGGTTACACCTCCTGAGAGCCACATCCAGTCCCGATGTACGAAACTTCCTAGATCGACAGCCCAGTGAAACAAAGTCAAACAACCAGCGACTTTGTGAGGTCCTGATTAAAGAGTTTACAGATCCTGAGTCTGAACACGGACTGTTAACTGCCTTAGAAACCAAACAAGGTCGACAAGAAACTCCACAAGCTTACTACAACCGACTCCGACAAGCCTACTTCGGTGCACACAACCAACCTGACCTTACAGAGGATTTGAACTTCAAAAGCCTCTTCCTAAAAAATCTGCACCCTGGAGTCAGCCACCATTTAGGCGTCATGGCCTGTACATGCTCCATGACCATCCAACAGCTGTGTGACCTAACACAAAAGGCCTACAACAAGAAGAAGATGGCCTCAAAGAAAGCTAACAAAACCCGCCCACTCTTGAACTCTGTCACCAAAGACTCAAGCCGTGCATTGGATGACACCCAATGGCATGACTCCCACGTCATGGGGAGCTTGTTGTTCTGCTTGCCTACAACAAGCAGAAGATGCTTACACTGCTCTGTCAATTCTTCTTCATCAGTTAGGAACCTAGGTGGGCTTGTTTGATAGCAATCTTTCATTTGAAAGCCATGTTTCTAGTGTTCCTAAAACTGTGTTTTTCCATCTCAAGAACATACATCAGTTGTGCCCTATGCTCTCAACCTCAAATGAAAAAAATTTAAATTCGTGCATTTATGACATCGAGGTTAGATTATGATTGCACGCTTGATAAATAGACTACAGCTTCCTTACTAGAACCAGGAAGTTTGAGCATATTAGCCCGGTTCTGTCAACACTGCACAGCCTCCGTATCAAACATTGTATGGATTTTAAAATCTAGTTAATTACTTATAAAGCCCTTAATGGCTTAGCTCCTCAGTACTTGAGCAAGCTCTTACCACATTATAGTCCTCCACATCTGCTGCGTTCTCAAAATTCTGGCCAATTGATAATTTCTAGAATATCAAAATTTACTGCGGGTGGCAGATCTTTTTTCTATTTAGCACCCGAACTCTGGAACAATTTACCTAATACTGTTCGGGAGACAGGCACACTCTGCTAGATTAAAGACACATCTCTTTACTCTGGCTTACACTTAACACACTAACACACATTTATTAATCAAATCCGTTAAAGATCGTAGAAGAAGATAAGATGGTGTATCAGCACAATGAGATGATCTTCATCGGAGACGAGAACACCTAGATGAGCTTTGTGGACAGATTGCCGGAACGAGATGAACACAAACACGCACACACTATAAGTCCTTTACACAATCTGACATGTGTTTAAAATTTAACTGCTGGGCATCCGGCCAGAGGAGAACTGGCCCCAACCAAGCCTGGTTCTCCCAAGGTTTTTTTCCCCCATTCTCTCATGGATGGGGTTTTGGTTCAGTGCTTTGCTACAATCTGTATTGTTAAAAGCACTATATAAATACAAGTGACTTGACTTGGCTCTTGGATTATTGTTCTGTCTTACCCCTTTATGGACTCCATTTGACCAACCCTTGTTTGCCTCAGGATTGTTCTTGTGTCTTTGCCTCTGCTGTACCTATTTGTTGTCATCCGATCCTGCCTGTATTCTCGACCATGTAATTCAATAAAACCCAGCAGTTGAATGCGTAAGTCTCAGACTTCCTCATTACACATAACAAGGACACCTAAAAATAAAGTGTTTCATTGCTATTGTCATCAAAAAGTTAATCAAAATCATCATTATTTGTGGGAATCGCTGGTTACGATATTGTTGCGATATTTTGGCAACGAGAATGATATATCACAACACCAGCAATTATGTGAAAGACGATATATTGCAAGAAAATCATCCATGATATAAAAATGGGACAAAACGGCAAATTCCAAAATCTGATTGTGTGCACACATATGTCTGTAAGGACAAATAACAAAACCGCATGTAGAATCCACATGCTCAGATCTAAACACAAGCATGTAATTTCTTCACGCACAGAACGTTTTGACAGTCAGGGGGTGGGGGCCAAACATGTGCTTGCTGTGTTGAAAATGCTATTGGCTGCTGGCCAAACCCTGTATTGATTGGCTACTCATCGTTTGACTGGATGGTGATTGGCTGTTGTTGGCGTTTTCCTGACGAGCAGAGGTCTTTCTTTATAAAATCCATTAATAGCTTTTAATGCCATTAATTAATAGCCATTAATAGCACACAATCGTTAACAAATCTAAATGCGCTATCTCCTTAGTTGGTTCATTCTAAATCTTGAGTGTCTTTTTTGTCCCTCATTAAGGTGTAAAACTGTGATTATGATCAGATGCACCTGTAGGATTTTGAGGGTACACACTTATCAATATTTAATTTTTATTTATTTTTTTGCAGCCAGTGGCAATAAGTTGATCATAGTTAATATTTGAATAATTTTGCCTTCTCAAATCATCAGCACTTTGCTAAAATTAAATTGACATATCGATTTATTGTCCCACCCAGGACTGGACTGGGAGGAAAAATTGGCCCTGGCATTTTATGGTCCAGCCGGCCCACCACCACATATAGGCTTACCATATATATATATATATATATATATACATATATATTAGGGCCAGGACTCGATTTAAAAAAAAATTATCGAATTAATTAGAGGCTTTGTAATGAATTCATCAAAATTAATCGCATTTTAATCGCATATAAATATTTGACCTGAAAACAGTGAGAAGTAAGTTTTAACAGCAGCGGGAACCTTCGCCAGAGTACTAACGTTCCTACCCGGACTCTTTTAGTCCACGATTTTCCCCATTCCCCACAGTATTTAAGCTCGGACTTTTGTACTGTTTAAACGCGAAGTCTCGATTTGCCCCGGCCATTGAATCTGAGAGTTTTCCTGTCTTTATTGTCTACCCGTGTTTGATTTCTGTCAGTGTTTTGGTTTTCTGATTTTCCGATTTCTCGCCGCCTGCCCCGACCTGTATTGCCTGTTTATTGACTATGATTTGCCTGCTCCCTGTGATACTTCAGATTGCCTGTGTTTTGACCTATTCGCCTGTCTGACTACAATCATTAAATAGTTGCACATGGATCCAAACGAGTCCCGCGAATCCTTACAGCAGACTTCGCCTAAACAGGATCCAGCATGATGCGGCAAGTCATTGATGAGGTGAGCCGTCAAGCTTCGGAGCTACTAACACATCGTCAACAGTTAGAAAAGCTTACCTCCTTGACCACGGAACTGGTGAATTCAATCCAGGCACTCACTGCAGCTACCACCGCTCAAATTAGGCCCGTGGATCCCCCCGTCTCTCCAGCTCCTCAGCCTACGGCCAGCACCACCAGGCCGGCACGCCTCGCACTTCCGGAAAAGTACAGTGGATCACCAGGCAAGTGCAAGGGGTTTCTGCTACAATGTGACATTTATATGAAAGCTCAGCCAGCATGCTTCCCTGACGATGACACTAAAGTTTCGCTAGTCTGCTCATTGCTCACCGGCAAGGCCCTGGATTGGGTAACGGTGCTCTGGGAGGGACGCCGCATGGTCTTTCCATCTTATCAAAGTTTTCTCTGCCAGTTCCGCAAAGTATTTGATCATACCGCTGATGGCAAGGACGCTAAAGACGAACTGCTTTCCTTCAAGCAGGGCACTGCTTCAGCGGCTGAGTTTACTATGACTTTTAGAACCCTCGCTGCTCAAACAGTCTGGGATAGTGATCCTCTGATGTCACTGTACTGACGAGGCCTTCGCGAGGATTTGCAGACAGAACTGGCTTGTCGGGGTGTGGATCTAACACTACAAAAATACATGGATCTGCTGATGCGCTCACGTCGGAACCGTCACACCCCACCAACTGTAACTAGCATGTCCACTATGCCACCAGCCGAGCCCATGCAGATCGGGGTCACTCGTATCTCACTGGAGGAGCATGAGAGACGCATGGAGAATGGACTGTGTTTGTACTGTGGAAAACCAGGCCACCTGTCCGACCAGACCTTCTAGACCCAAGACCTACCAGGTGAGTGCTGTCTCTCTTGATACTGCCATGAAGTTAGATGTTGAACTGGTGGAGCGGGGCCTTCATTTAGGGATTCATTCGACTCTCTACATCCCCGGCGTCGGCGGGCTTCTTCTTCGTTAAAAAGAAGGATGGGGATCTGCTACCATGAATTGACTACCGGGCCGTCAATGAAATCACAATCAAGTACCGGTACCCCCTCCTGTGGTACCCTCGGCTCTGGAGCAGCTTCCTTCAGCCCATTACTTCACCAAGCTGGACCTCCAAAGTGCCTATAATCTTGTACGTATCCGGGAGGAGGACGAATGGAAGACCGCCTTCTCTACGACCACAGGCCACTATGAATGTCTCGTAATGCGGTTCGGATTGTTCAACCGTCCCTTGGTCTTCCAGGCGCTCGTCAACAAGATCTTCCGGGACATGCTCCACATGCTTCCGGGACATGCTTTTTCTTATTTATTCAGAAAACCTGAATGCTGAGCAAAACTATGATGTTGGCGATCAGGAGCTGCTGGCCATGAAAGCGGCCCTGGAGGAGTGGCGTCACTGGCTCAAGGGCGCCAGAGAACCCTTCATCGTCTATACTGACCATCGCAACCTTGAGTATCTCCATTCCACCAAGAGACTGAACTCCCGGCAGGCTCGATGGTCACTGTTCTTTACCAGATTTCAGTTTAAGATAACTTATCGTCCCTGGTCTAAGAACGCCAAGACAGATGTCCCATTACACCTGTATGATCAACCTACACAGTCATCGGACCCTGAAACCATCATCTCTCCCACCTTGGTCCTGGCACCCGTACAATGGAACATCATGCAGGAAGCTCAAGAAACCGAACCTACCCCTCCTGAGTGTCCTCAAGACAAGGTTTGCGTGCCCACTGCTCTCAGAGAATGAGTGTTTCACCTCATCCACGACAGCCCGAGTGCCGGTCTCCCAGGAATCCTTGCCACAGTAGACCTTACCACCAATCGGTTCTGGTGGCCAACCTTATCCCCTGACATGAGCAACTTCATCAACCGCTGTGCAGTATGCCAGATGACTAAATCCCCCCCGTAGGGTAATTAATTAATCTAAATTAACGCGTTAAAGTCCCGGCCCTAATATATATATATATATATATATATATATATATATACAAAATAAAAGAATTTTCACTTGAGT
>JAUMHP010000023.1:355278-365404 GCA_032361065.1 Enteromius trimaculatus
TTAAATTAAGATATTTAAGCAACTTTTACAAAAATGCCATATAAGAAAATATTACAGGTGTGCATCTTAACACAGAAAAATGACACTGACATGTTTTAAGATATGTCAGATCAAGATATTTTCATCTGAGACAGCTCAAACATGCAAAATTTAGTCTGGGACTAGCTTAAGCCTTGTCTGTGAAACTGGGGGTAAGTGTATTTTGCCTTAATTCGTGATCAGCGAATTTCTTTCTTTGTAAAAGCAGGGTAACTTAAGATCTGCGCAAAATTTGACTTTACAAAACACAATGCACAAGACAACGATCCTTAATAATAACACACACATTCATAGACGGTTCTGAGGATGCAAAGTAAAGGTTCACTAAAAGTCCAAAGTACTTGCTACTAGTTTCTAGAACCACGACCAGAGAGAAATCACCCAGCAGAGGGTCTTAGCTTTATCGTTACGTTTCAGTACACCGTTCAGCACGAACTGAAGCTGATGAAGTCTCTGCAGTCTGGTTGGCTGTGTCTTCCTGATGTCCCCGAGTTCTGTACAGGATTGGTCGAGCCATTCTAAGGAGTTAGTCTGCAAGTTGGTTGCCTCTGGAGCTTTTAGCAGTTTAGATGAGCTTTTTCAATGAGTTCTTGAAAGAAGGAGGTGAAATGCACAGATGTGACGCTCCGCAAAGAGCGGGGTGCACGGCTAAGTTGCAAGTTCAGCATTTGCTCTGAGTTTCTTCGGCCTGTTTCAATTGCCTTTCCTTCTTGAGTCTTCGCCCTGAGTGGTTCCCTGTCATGCATAGTTAAACATACATTGACACAAGGTCTTGCAAAGAAATGTTCGAAAGTTCGTTATAAAACTTTATAAAGTTTCATATACTTTTGTGTGCTATGGAGTATTGATCATTCATTCCTGGATTCCGGGCGTTCTACCCTTTGATTACACAACAAACATGTCTAGAATTCACACATAGCATAACGATTAATCTTCAATGGCCTGCAACCATTAGGCGAAAAAGTGGAACCGCTAAAACTAACATTTCTGGGCTGGCAGTACTTTTGAAAATAGATTCCATAGAGGAGAAGTAGGAGGAAATGGACTATCTGTTAATGAACCGACAGCCTACTTGCAGATCTTCAACATTTTTTACACCAAACATGCTGTTGAATCTAACTGTTTTTAAAGTTTACTACGAAAAAAGATGAAAATATCAGAACAGAAACTCTCAGTAGAGGTGCTCAGTTCAAGCTGGAGACAATGATGTCTACAGAGCCAGAGAATATATGCTGCATGGAGGTTTAGTTTAACAGTTTAGTTTAAATATGGTTACAAATTATGTTTATGTTTGTAGACTTGAGCTCAAAAATTATTTTATTGAAATAATTGTATTAAGTGTTCTAATGTTCTTTTTGTCGCCCGATAGTTTGAAGAGCAATGGCTACATAGGGAAGCTTTTCAACACACGACATGGCTTTCTGTGCCATTTTCCCCTTGGATCATATAACCGGGATGGAAATTTCTATGCACTGGTTACACAACCATGTATGTGAAGACGCTTCATCATGACCCACTGTTAAGTGCTTAAGTTTTTCTAGTTCTAGTTGATTCGGTTGAGATGCTTTATTCATCTTTCAAAAGACAGAATGGATCTAAATACAGTAGCAGCTAACTCTCACAAAACATTTATGCAACTAGTATAAACCCATATGCCTTTTTTGTAATTTTATTCAGTTGTTTCTAAGAGGAATCTGTTTAGGATTAAACATTTTCTGAATTGTATTAGAGAGTAAAAGTTGATGAAAGCGAGCAAGTGCATTACATTTCCACCTGCTGGATATGTTATGTGTGTTTCTTCGCAGTAAAACTGAGTGTCCTTCTATGAAATTAATGCCATAATGTACTTTGTTGCAATTATGATGTAAAATTTGGCAGTGTGCAAATTCCAGTGAGAAAAAATGCTTTAATAAACATTACTAAACATTGAGTGTGAATGTCTTATACCATATTTTACTTATACCATCCTAGGTGTATATGACTTTATTTTAAACAAAGACATTCTTTTCCAAGCTTGATAGTGCTTATGGATATCGAACATTATTTTAGTAAATCTGATATATAAACCAAGTACAAAAACCTTCGGGTGGTTATCACATGTCTTCTGAAGCAGATCGATGGGTTTTTGTAACAAAAATATTTATAGTTTTCTTCCAAAGTTTTGCCAATAAGCAAAATCTCAGAGGCCCTGGCTGGCAGCCCTGCTGGGACCCTTTGAGCTGGCCCTAGGTGGGCCTGTAAAGGGCCAGTGTATTCTTGGTCTTTTTAAGTTTTTCAAACACATTTTGAACACTTTCCCAATACACCTTCAATTGGAAACTATAACCTGAGCACGAGTGGCTTCTGCGAGGTCAGCGTAACTTTGGGGAGATGCTGTTTCCTACAGTCTGTCGAAGTCGGCCTTTGCAGCCTGTTTGAGGTGTTTATGAAGAAGCTGTACATCTTGTGTGAATGGTAAGGTTGTTAAATGTTTTTCTTGCTACAGAGACTTGAATGCTTCAGTTGATTTCATCAAGTCTTCATTCTCTGCCAATAAAGCCCTGCAATAAATTATAGGGACTATTTTCTGCAAAGAGAGCCCAATTTCCAGAGAAAGAGTTCTTCATCAAAACCAGACAATTTTCACAGGCTCATCAGCCTAATTAACTAAAGGTCTAAAGTAGAGACCTGCACTCACCGCGGGACAAGATTGGATGGGAGAATGCGGGCACGGGCGGTAAGGTCCTCATGTTAGTACGGGTTGCGGGAGAATATAATTTTTCGCGGGTCTCCCGCAAAGTGGATTTATCTTAAAATTAATTTAATAAAAACAAATATTCTGTTATTTATCTACTGCACAAAAGCAACAAGAACGAATAAAGTAAAAACTATTTACAGGCGCAAGTTCGGAAGATAATTCTTGCGTGATTCATACGCGGAACTATAGATCCACACCGAGGCACAATGTCTGAAGAGTAAGACACAGATGGAAGCTAAGTTGTTGTAGCGAATGAGCAGGGAGACAGTCGGATCCAATTGCAGAGTGTTTATTAGGGAATGCACAGGAGTGTAAACAGGCTGAGGTCGACAAACGGCAGACAAGAATGGCGGAGACAAACCAAGAGAGAGTCCAGTAGCAAGGCAATGAGTCAGGCAATCAACAAACAGTGTCCAGGGGGATGAGACGAGAATCGTAGTCAAAGGCAAACGGGGTCGGTAACAAGAATCCAGGTGAGTACAATACAAAATGGGGAAAACGCTTACAAGGCTAGGACGAACCATACGCAATGATGAGCGGGGAACAATGGGAAATAGGGGGGTATATATACAGAGGTTAATGACAAACAAGGGGAGGAGAACATATTAGTTGTCAGGGAAACACATGAGGTGGGTGGAGACAAGGATAACATGTGACAAGACATACAAGGAGTGGAAAAACACAACATACAACAAGTAGGCTGGAAGTGCTATACTAGAGTTCATCCGGCACTTCCAGCCGATCATGACATAGCCCCCCCCTAAGGAGCGGCTTCACAGAGTGAAGCCAGCAGGGGGAGCTGACGGTGAGCGAGTTCATGTCGACTCGTCCGGCCAGACGAGTGCTCCTCTGAGCCGGTTAAGAGTTCAACTACTCTCCAGGGCGGAGCGGACGATTGTAGAACCCTCTGTGGCCGGCCAGACAGAGATATAGCTCCCCAGAGCCGATCAGGTGAAGACTTTGTCCTCCTAGGCAGAGCCGGCGGCGGAGACACTCACCGGGGCGGAGCAGGCGGTAGAGAAGTCCCTCTGAGCGGGGCAGATGGCGGAGACGTCCCTCTGGGTGGAGCAGGATGTGACAGGACCCTTTGGACCCCACTTGACTGGATCTGCACCCTCAAGAACCAACCAGCCTTAGCCAAAGCCCTTAGGAACCTGACTAATGGAGCGTGCATCCGTCCAAGCCGGTCTGGCCCTGTATTTGCCCTCTTAGACCAGCTTGACTGAGGGTGTGCCTTCCAAGACACGACAGTCAGTGGCAATGCCCTTCGAGACCTGACATTACAAGGAGTGGAAAAAAATGAATTCTTTACAGAGTGTTCCTGCACCAGTTTGTTTTTATTCCATGAACGGCCTGAAAAAAAAACGCAGAAAGGATCACTTTAAGGGATTGCAGTGGTGTAACATTATCTCCGCAGGTATTCACACAATACATCCACATTGCAGTTTTGCATTTACAGGTCATAGGGTTTAAAGACACGGCTCAATCAGAAACACACCAGTTTTTAAATGCTCTGGCTACTGCATGTTCACTGACTGCCTAGTAGAAGTTGATGTTGTTGCTGAAAGGTGTCCTTCAGAGGTGACACGGTAGTGCACAATAAAACACAGATGAGAACGCGACCTGTACGAGCTGATGGCCAAAAGGAAATAAGTCAGCAATTTCAAACAACTCTACCAAGAGCACTTTATCTTCAGAACATGGAAAACATTAAGGAATCTGTGGTAGAGTCTGGCTGTCGAGATGAGGCACCATCACCAGCTGTTCTGAAAACCATTTCCTGGAGACAAAGAATGAAGGACCTGAAGCATAAAAATGAAACTCCCAGTCTCCAAATGATGGTTGAAGAAAAAAGAGATGAACCGGATAGGGTTATCCAGAAAGTGATCCTTCATCCAAAGGGTGTGATGCTTTGGTCAAAGAAAAGCATTGGCATATTCCACCAAAGATGTAAAGAAGACATAATCTACCTAGATGCAACAGGAAGCATTGTGAAGAAGAGAAACAACACGGCACAAGTCCTTTATATATATTGTGACGAGGCAGCCGGCCTCGTAAGCCAATCATCGCCTCCCCCGTACTTCAGCGCCACCGCGCCGCCCTTCTCCAGGTTCCCGATGGGAGTGGGCAGATGAGAGGAGGGGCGCAGGACTGTGCACGTCTGGCGGAGCGTGATGAGGCGCACCGGAGTCTAATAGTGCCTCATCACCGCCGCCATGAAAAGGACAATGCGTGCCCCTCCTCGGGAGACCGGCCTCTTTCCCCTGTGCATGCACGCTGGTGTCCTCGTGGGTCAGGGAAGGAGGCAGGGTAGCGACGCCAGGCTGACGCTGGAGGAGCGAGCCGTTCAGAAAGTGAGCCACTAGGAGAGCGAGCCACGAGAGGTGCCGCCCCAGTTGTATTCCGCGAGAGGGGCGAGCCGCCGTGACGCGAGCAGCCGGAGCTGCCTGTACTCCGCCCCTTCCCGGAAACCCTCCCCTTTCCACACGGCCTGACCCTCACCGCACGCCAGCAGCCCAACGAGGACACCAGCTTCCCTTTTATTTTGGGCACTTTCATTTCCCTGGACACTTTATTTTTTGTATTTTATTTAATAAAAAACTGCCTCTCCGAGGCGTGACGTCACCCCCACTGTGTCTGTGTTGGCTCGCTCGCGACAATATATACAAGCTGGTGATCAGAAACCCAAATAAAGGTTCCTCTCCTTGTCCAGCAGCTACCTATGTGACCTGTGACCATACCACCTCATCTGTCCTGTATTTTCTAAGTGCTTTCCAGACAGACCACGCCAAGCAATATGGACAGAACTACATCAGTGCAGTCATGATTATTTGTGATGGATCCATGGTTCTCATGCAGGCCATCTCACTAGTCTGTCCAACCAACCTCAATGCCTTTATAACATTATATAGTTATATTAGTAAACATTATATATAGTATATATGCTCTAGGCATTTATAGACGCATAGATTAGATTTATATATAGACGTTACTAATCATTCATAGTGTGTATTTATTATAAAGTGTTACCAATAGTTTTACTTACCTGCGGTTCGGTGAATATTATAGTGTATAATGTAACAAAAACATTTTATTTCAGATAAATTCTGATCTTTGAATCTTTCTTTTCACCAAAGAATCCTGAAAATAGAGAAGACGTTCTCCTAGAAACAAAGATGCTGTGACTGCAAACTCGAAACCCTCACGAAAGAAGAAAGGCGTTGTGTTTACTGTGATGATGAGCACTTATCAAGATCACCTAAATGCTGGATTTATTATTAATGAAGTATGTGAAATATTTAAAGTTGGCAGAATCTTTAAAATACATTTGATAGCTTTACACAACAGTCTGGCACTGAACAAAATTGTTTGTGTGATTGGTTGTTTGACATGTCTGTCAAGTGGTCTCATGGGCAGGCCTTTGCCAATGAAAGCTACTATAGATTCAGCCGCCAGTCTACTCACGACTACTGTTTATGGACCCTGATAGCTCAAGTACATCTAGGAGACGCCTATGTGACGTCTGCATTTACATTTGCAAGACGTATTATTTAGGTTGTTTGCTCGTTTGCAATATGTCTATTGGATATCTCTTTTAGATGTCAAATAGATGTCTTTAGGATGTTTATAATTTAATCTGTAATCTTGGTGACATACATGTGCTATCTGGATATAAACTATTCTGAATCATGTTTCCTCTTGTATTCTATTGTGACTGCTCTTTACCATTTGAATCTGTCACACACATTTATAATATACTCCTATCTTCAATTGGGGGTCATTTTGTAAATTCACCCCATTATATGTTTCCTTACACTTGAGCACCCCGTTACAGTACATACCAATCGCCAAATTCCTTATCGTCCAGGGTTGACTGACCGGTCTTTGGGAAATGAATAGAAAACAATAGAAAACAGAACATTCTTGTAATAGTGCACATTATATAAGAAAATAAGAAAACCTGAGTTACAAGTGGCACAAACACTGTCAGAAAAAAAGGGTACGGTTGGGGTGCGTTTGTGACACTTAGGGTACAAATTGTGAAGTCACAGTTGTGTGGTCATAGTTGCACTTTAGTGTACTCATATGTACCATTTAGGGGTGAAAAGGGTACAAATATGTTTCCAACTGTTAGAGGGTCCATTATTTTACTATTTAATCCCCAAACAAAGGTACAATCCCTTGTGTGACATGAGGAGTAGGCCAAAGTGTATAAAAAGTCACCCCAAATAGATTAAACAGAGAAGATGATAATTTCCGTGAGTTGTTGGTTATTTGAAAGAGATGCATAAAATAACCAAATATATTTAAGAGCCCACATCTTCACTGAGTAGTTCTGAACAGTACACAAGCACGTTTTGATTATGCAGATCATCAAGATAATAACTTTTAAACATAAAGCACATGCATTAAAGGAGGCTGTATTTTTAATAGTAATTTTAAACTGATATAAGAGCGGTTTTAACTTTTGCTTTTAGAGTTAAACAAATACACGTACTAATCTTTCTTAGCAAAATCACAATGTATTTAACCTTTATTAAACATTACATGGTGAACTACTTTGGCTCGAAGTTTCGAGGCAAGTACGCATTTTCGCAGCCACTTTTCTTTAAATTTTTGTCGTCCAATGGGATTATATCTCATTCTGTGCATTTTATGCGTGCGAAGTTGAGATTGTGCACGACGGTTATTCGACATCATGGCTGACTCACTGCTGATGCTGTCGACGGAGGATCTTCCTCAAAAATGGAAAGAAGCTGGAATAAACGTCACTGACGACGAAGCAACGAAATTCAGAGGTAAGTTTTGCTTTAAATACGTTACTGTGAAAATCCGATGATTCATGTTCACTTGACATTGCATCTGTAGCTATGCCTAACGTTAGCGTTACCTGACGCGTGAGGGAAAACTGTCTTCGAAAACCAACATTAAAGCTTACTGTTATTATTACAATTGTTTTTTATTATGTAGACAGAAACTAAGATGTACATTTTCGCATAACTAGTACTCTACCGCGAGACAATGCTCAAGATGCTGAACGGGCCATAGAAACAATTCAAAATCATCCTGTTTTCTGTGAATCGGCAGATCTAATATTCAGTTTTCCAGAATTTTCTTACTAACGTTAAACGTTGACGTTAACATTACCCGTGTTCACTCCGGACGCGAGCCTGTCCGAGTTTATTTTAACATCTCCTAATCAGTCTGAAATTCTATATTTAACAAATATAATCGGTTGTTGATTAATATCGGTTTAATTTGGTATACGTTCTAAAGATACGAATCATTTGTCCTGTCACATCGAGGAGTTAAGTTACTCCAGCATTAAGCCCTTCCAAGGACAACAAGTGAAATGTGTTTAACGTTACCGCCGTGAAAGAAGTTCTTTGAGCTGCTAATTTAAATAATTTTGCTTCTAAAAATTACTACGCTCCGTTAGTACGTTAAGTGCACATATTGGTACCTCTTAGCTTTTGTACCTTTGGGTACTACCCAAATGACAGTTTTGTACTTTTTTCTAAGAGTGAAACGTTATGCCAGAGGTTCTCAACTCTGGCTGGCAAGATGCATTTTCCTGCAGAGTTAAGCGCCTAACGTTACCTTGATCAAGTTCACCTGCCTGTAACTTTCTAGTGATCCTAAAGACTTTAATTAACTTGTTCAGGTGTGTCTGATTAGGACTGGAGCTGAACTTTTTGCAGGAAAATGGATCTTGCAGGCCTTATTGCAGTTCCATAAAACAAGTTTACCAAATAAGCCAGGTTTATTTCAGTTAGTCTGACTTATTGTCAGTTCATTTGGTTTGAAATAGATCAGACTATCTGCCAAAAGCCTGGCTTATTTGGTAAACTTGTTTACCATAAAACAAGTTTACCAAATAAGCCAGGCTTATGGCAGATAGTCTGACTTATTTTAATACAAATTAACTGGCAATAAGTCAGATAACTGAAAAAATTCAAAGACACGGGGGAGCACGAGACAGGACAGAAACATGATGTTACACCAGCCCCCTGGTGTATACATACAGAGTTGTTGTGATTTTTTTATTTATTGTGGATTAAATTTTCATTGAACAAAAACCCAAAACATTTATTGTTGCTGTTAACCTCAAGCTGACACTGATCTTTTTTTTTTTTCTTTTAGAAAAAAGAGACCATGTTCTCATATTTATTTTTAAGGCTGCTTTAATTAAGCTCTGCAGCTATTTTGGGAAATTCCGCCTGTTTTTTCCTACCAAAATTAAAAAGCTTCCCATACCCACATACAGAGGTGTATATATAAATGTTTGGTATCATTTTAAAGGAAACCTTTTGAAATGACATAAAACACTGTTGAAATCTATTAAAATTATTGTATATATTGTCTGTGTTATAATAAAGACAAAAAAAGAGGCGCTTTTTTTTTGTAAACTGAAATTTGAAAGTGTATAACTCAGGCCCTGAGTGCCTCAGCTCCCTGCAAACAATTTTATTTGTTTCCAACATATGTCAGAAAGCAAGAAATTTGTTTTTCTACCATAATCTATGCAAGAGTTAATACCCTTTTAATACCCTTTTTTTATACAATTTCCGCCTACCCAACTTTGAAGTCTCCCCATACCAACATTCAGTGGAATAAATGCAATATCTTGGTGTCATTTGAAAGAAAACCCTTTGGAATAAAAAAAACTGCTGTAAGTGATAAATATTATTATATATGTTGTCTGTCCAAAGATGAACCATGTCAACACAAGGCGCTTTTAGTTTTTTTTGTTCTAAACCCTGTTTTTGAAATTGTATAACTCAGGCCCTGTGTGCTCTAGCAAACTGCAGGTAGTTTTAAATCATACCAGCAGATAGCAGTAAACACTAACAAAAAGAATTTTGTCTTTATCATTAAATATACAAGACTTATTCTACTTCAAGTGAAGGGAGGGAAGAAAAACTTTTTTGTAATTCAAGTCACCAAGTGTCCTACCTGTCAAAAGTGAAAAAAAAACAACAAGATATTACAAGGCTTATTGTAACAAATAGGAAGAATGTGCAAAATTATCAAAAATAGAGTGCAAAATGTACAAAAAGAGAGTATTAGAAAATAATATACTGCAAACATTTTCTTTTATGAAATATTATGAAAAAGTGTAAATTTGTAAAAAAAAAAAGATATATATATAAACTATAAAATAAAATAAACAAACTGCAAACAGAAACTTCAAAAAACTTTAATACATAATAATAATAATAATAATAATAATAATAATAATAAGTAAAAATAAATTAGTCCATGCAATTAGTTAGCTGGAGTGTCCCTCTGTGTGCCATCGCTTGTAGCAGTTACGTGATGGCACAAAGCAAAGTGCACATTGCACTT
>JAUMHP010000023.1:365504-380526 GCA_032361065.1 Enteromius trimaculatus
AAGAAAATGTAACAATTTTATGGCAATGCACAGCTTGTTGATTTTGTAAAATGTCATGTGGTGCACCTCTCTGAATTAATAATTAATATTTAATAATTAAATGGTTAGATATTTAATGATTTGTAAAATAATAGTAATAATAAGAAATAAAGGTTAAAAAGTTCACTCATGTGTTCAAAAGTTAAAGTAAAATCACTTTATCTAATCATTATACCACAATATTCTTTTTAACTGAAGAAATTACTAAGATTTTTCCAGCCGCTTGAAACCACTATTTTTCTCACTCATATCCACATATGTCATCTACCTCATGTTGTATGTGATATCTCAGATCTGACGTGTGCTCACAGAGAATACAGTTACTATTTCTGTAGGTCGGTTGGATTCTAATCTTGATTGTGTGTAATAATATCAAACTCTTGGCAGGCTTGAAGTCACTATGCTGGTGCATCTCAGTCTGTTTGTTTTGACGACAGGCAGGGTTGTATAACATCTGTCTCGCCTCAAGACATGCAATCATTTTGAATCAAATGCAAAAACACATTGCCACTATAAAAATATGAATTTGAGGCCTCCGGGTGTTTAAGACCTGTGTTGTTTATTGAGTAAAGCATCTGCTGTAACAGTTTGCTGAGCGTCTGGCACCCCTGGTGTCGTGACAGATTTTGCCTCTGTGACACTGTCCGGTTGTAACAACTTTACCTTTTTTTTTTTCTGATGGAGAAGAGATGACTGACATATTCTGAATATAAGATTTGAGACGTTTTTTAGTACAGAATAAAAAAATCTACTTAATTTAATAGTTTGGGGTTTGGTAAGATTGCAATTATTTGAAAAAAAAAAAAGAAATAAGAACAATGTTATAAAATATTTTAGATAGGCTACCTAAATGACAAATCGACTAATCCGTATTAAAATGTTTAGTAAAAAAGACACTGGCTTCAGGTTGGAGAAGAGAAACCGCAGGAATTGTGAAGTTCATACTGTATTTTTTTTTTTCGTTCCCACTTCTGAAACATTGATCATTTGTTCTTTCTCCCTCCAACTTTAAAGGGTCCAGCGGAGTTCGAAAGATGACCTTGACGGAGGTAAGACTGATCTCATGTTGGACTACCCAGCTTGTGTAATTCATAGAAAATATTTCTTAATAGCTATTTAAATTCTAAATGTGGTGAGTCTGCAGTTCCTTCATTGCATCGTCATTACATTTTTTTTATTCCATTAAGTCATGTTACTGTTTTTTAATCTATTTGTGATTTAACCGAAAGGGAAGCACATATTTAAATGCATACATCAGAGAAGAGATCATCTTATAAGTCTTCACACTGCATAGTGGGTTAGGAGATAGCTTAATATATTAAATTAAAACATTGAACATAACTAACATTCAATGTATTTGAAATCAAATGTCCTTTTTCCTGGTTCTGGAGAGCCACAGTTTTCTTAACCGTAAATGTGTAACTTCAGCTTAACTTGCGGTTATGATACGAGCAACCGGTCAGTGAATAAATATAATTAATCATAACAAATTTCAGAAAGATGGTAATTTGGTCATTTCTCTGTAGAGGGTAATAGTTTTTATCCTTAGGTAGACCTACATGAAAGTTAAGATTCAGTCAGTTATTTATTAGAAAAATCTAAATCAGGAATCTTTTGTAGATTCAGAACTTACTCATTATTTGTTCTGGAATTATACCTAATTATACACTGCTTTGCATATAGGCAGCGATGACAATTCAGTAGCAGTTACTTAAATATTTTAATTTTAAAGTTAGGTCTTTAAGTTGTCTTCTTTAGTTTGGTCTTAATGTAATTGGACTCAAGTTTATGTTAATTCATCACTGTATTAATGTTTACCTGTTTACTGTGGTATATGTGAAAAGGCATTGATGCTATACTGTATAGTAAATATAGTGATCACTGCATATTTAACATTTTGCTTTAGTCATGAATTTATGCACATTATAGCACCTTTTGCTTTATCACAGATGTCAGATGCTCACAGGGCTTCGTGCTTCATGCAAACATTTTCCCCTTCCCTCGTTTTCTCCTCTATTAGCCAAACACTTTTAGTTGGACATTGGTAGAGGAATGTGATCACATGAGCCTTGAAGGCTGAAGTGAGCTTGACTTACTGTTTTTGTGTTGATCAAACAGTCATGTGAGAAGGATCTCGAACAGGGCAAATATTGACATAGTAAGACACGCACACACACACAGACAATACTCATTGTTAATTGAAGATTCACATGTATCAAGGGAGTGTGAGGATGAACAGATGGACAGGAATGTGTGTGACTGTTTGACTCAAGGAAACACCTGACAAACAAAAAGTTAAACCTGGACAGAGTTGAGGCCTCAAGAACCCCCTCTGTTAACATGAAACCAGATGTTTTCTTCTGTTCACCTTTTTTCTCTGTCACTCATTTGTGTCACTGTCTCTCTAAATAGGGGCCTGGATCATCTCAGAGTATGAAGAAGACTATCGGTCACCGAGGAGTTGACCCAACAGGAGAAACAACTTACAAAAAGGTCAGCTTGCAGCAGGGTTATTATTGTTAATGAAAACGAACGATAAAACTAGAATTAAAAAAGCATTTTCGTTAACTGAAATAAAAAAATAACAAAGAGAGTTAAAAAAAACAACGAAAACTAACTGAACTTTTTTGTGTGTATACAAAACTAACTTAAACGAACTAATATAGCAAAAACGTCTTTACTTCCCGCTGCCAGTTTTAAGCCAGGTGTTTGACCCGTATGGCACCACGTAGTCTGTGACGTCACGTGTCCACAGTCTGTCCGCGACGCCGCCGGCTAGCGTGATGGCTGTACCGAAAGTCGGAAGAAAGAGGCAGAGTCCTATTTGGGATTTCTTTGATTATGAGTCCTAGGGCTGTGCGATATATATCGAACGATATATTATGCGCCTCTCGTCAGTAAAGCCGGTTATTTGATTAAAATCTCCCCAAAAAAAGCGACAAATCTAGCAACTTCTTGGACAAACCTCAGCGAGTCTCAGGCAGTGGCGCGCGAACGCGAGCTCTTGTTTTCCCAGCGCGTGCACACCTCTCTCTGCGTCTTTTCTGTTCAGCGAGCGGCTGTTGCTTCTAACTTGCAAATGTAGCCAAAATCACAGCATAGCCATTGTCTATGTCTTGTGTATTTGATCTTATCAGACCATTAAATATATCAGTGGTTATATTATAGTTTTTATTATACAGTACTTATTCTGGTGATTTTGTTTTATGCACCTGACAAATATCCTAATTTACAAAAAAAAGCCAACACTGTAACTAATAAAAACTAAAACTAAGCAATTTCAAAATATAAAAACGAATAAAAATCTGCCTAAAACTAATGAAAAATCCCAAACTATTATAACCTTGGCTTGCAGTCAGATATTGCCTCAAATAACAAAAGGAAGGGCAAGAGAGAGAAACTATAAAAAAAGGGGAATAGACCAAAGGGTGGAGTTGGAGAGGAAAGAGATTTTAATGACACACGCTAAAATGTTGATGTAAAAGTCTCAGTGGTTTTAAGGTACTTTCTATATGGCCGTTACATTTTCTTTTTTGTAGAGAATGCATCCTTAAAGCATTACAAACTATTTCTGTCTATTAAACATTAGAAGCTAAAACTTTTTAAGTTAAGTTTGATTCCTTTTTATGAGCCTACAAAATGGTCTTTCATAGTTATTTTTATTGCTTTAATTGTTTTTTTTTTTATATTTGATGAATTTAAATCTATATTACATATCTGGCTGATTGCTATGTATTGTTAAATTAATGCACACAAAATATACAATATTATTATTTTTTTTCGTTGTGTTTTAGCGTTAAATTGTGTGTAAGAAAAGTTTGTTTTTTTTTTTTTGCTAAAAGGATCATGTAAATACCAAGCGGTATGTTATAATAGTGTTTTTGTAATAAATTGTGTATAAAACAAAATGTAATTATTTGCTAGAAGCACCTTGTAAATATCATAGTGTTACACAGCATGACAGAAACTTGTCACACCTGACTTGTCTTGTTTTATAGCTTTATTCCCCAAATTTATTTAAAAACAGAAAAAACTTAATTATGATAATTAAAACTTAATTATAATATATTATGTAACTTCATTATGGCTTTTATATGGGATTTATGTATTTATTTATTTATTTATTTATTTTAGGTATTTTAAATATTAAATATTTTGAAGATTGTCAGGAGTGGAAAATATCTCTAACTTTTTTATAACTGTATCTCCCACTCACTAATAAGACACATTCCAGGAGTTGTTCTTCTGCAAATGACTGTTTTGCTCCTAAATGGATTTTCTTCCCACACACCTACATAACAGATCATTTGTAGGTTATTTAAAACAGTTATTGTGATGCGTATCTAGTATTTCCCGTCTGTCCTCTCTGTTTGCATTCGTTTCTCACGCATGTGTTCTCTTCTTTATTTACCTGCAGACAACCTCATCCGCCCTCAAAGGTGCCATCCAGCTGGGTATCACACACACTGTGGGCAGCCTCAGTCAGAAAGCAGAGAGAGATGTTCTCATGCAGGACTTCTATGTAGTAGAGAGCATCTTCTTCCCCAGGTGTGTATGAAAACATATTTCACCTGCGTGGATATTTCCCAGAAATACTCAACCTTTTATGTGGAGATATTTGAACATTCAGATCAATTTAAATTGGTGTGCTGACTGTTAAATCTTTTTTCTATAAACCCAGTGAGATGCCAACCGTATCAGAGTCTTTGGCTATTCAAATCAAATTGAATAATGGGCAGCCTGCCAGGGTTTATTCAAATAATTACAGTTTTAATAAAACAGAATCTCATAACCTTGTCTCTGTTTTTGATTCCTGCAGTGAAGGAAGTAATCTGACCCCAGCACATCACCACGGTGACTTCAGGTTTAAGACCTACGCCCCCATCGCCTTCCGATATTTCAGAGAACTCTTTGGCATTCGACCCGACGATTATCTGGTTAGCTGAACCACAAACACACTCACATTTTGAGGTCTCCTATAAAGACCTGTTGATGTGAGAATAAACTCATAAAATGAGTGTTTTTGTTCTACATTTTTTGACCCATTAAAAGGTTTTGGGTCAGTAAGACATTTATTTATGATTTTTTTCTTTATTCAGAAATTTTTTTTTTAACATATATCACCCTCATCATATTTAACATATATCTAACATATTTCACCCTGGAGTGCTCAAAATTAAATGGCTTATGAATATGAATGGGAATATACTTCAGAGATGCTCACTTTTAAGAATTTCTAGGGATACCAATAATAATAATAATAATAAAAGTACTAAATAAATGAAAGATCTGAAGGATTAACAATCCAGATTAATGTTCACAGCCTTCTTTCATTATAATTTTCAAGCGTTCTGATACTTTTGGCCGTAACTATAAATGCACACACGTGCATGAATATTTAAGAAAAATAGCTTATGTTTATATATAATATAATATAATTATATATAATATAAATTAAATGTATTTAAATATAAACTTGTAAATATTTTCAGAATATATATAGTGTATTTATATATACCTAATAAATATACACAGTACACACACACACATAATGTACATATAATTATTTGGGATGCAATTAATCGTTTGACATCAATAGTAATAATGATTTAACATATCATTATATTTGTTCATTCCCCTAAGGGACACTCCTGATGTGTTTGGTTTCTTTCTGTCTGCAGTACTCTCTGTGTAATGATCCTTTGATCGAATTGTCCAACCCTGGAGCGAGTGGATCGATATTTTACGTGACAAGCGATGATGAGTTTATTATTAAAACGGTGCAGCACAAAGAGGCCGAGTTTCTGCAGAAGCTACTGCCCGGGTACTTCATGGTGAGTTTTACTCACTCGTGTGCATGTACTCCAGATAGATATTCTGTCTAGTATGACTTCTGTTTACTGTTAATCAGAAACAGACTACATTTTAAGTCAACCATTACATACATTTCCTTTCTCTTCTTTTCTCCTTTCTCTCCTCAGAATCTGAATCAAAACAAGAGAACATTGCTCCCTAAGTTTTACGGCTTGTATTGCGTTCAGGCGGGTGGAAAGAACATCCGTATTGTTGTGATGAATAACCTGTTGCCCCGCAGTGTGCCTATGCACCTCAAATACGATCTGAAGGGCTCCACATACAAGCGGCGGGCCTCCCCTAAAGAGAGAGAGAAGAAGGTCCCCACTTGTAAAGATCTGGATTTCATCCAGGACATGCCTGAGGGCATCCAGCTAGAACCGGATAACTACAACGCCCTCTCCAAAACCATCCAGCGGGACTGCCTGGTGAGCGTGCGTGCTTGTGTTTGAGTGTTAATGCATACTAGTTTCAAATATAGGACCCAAGATTGGCGCGATGTTGAATATTCACAATATACCATTTCAAAGAATGTTTTATTGGTTTATAAACGCTGTGAATAAGAATGGTAACTGACATAAAATGTAGATTATTCCTATGACGGCTACATTTTCGGCAGCCGTTATTCCATTTTTTTTAATGTATAAAATAGTTTTATTAGTAACACGCAACTGTTAAACGTTGCATTCAGTTAATGTGTGGCATATCAATTTCATTCCTATTAAATTTCATCAAATGCAAAGTATTTTTTGCTCTTTTATCCAATGCGATCCATGTCTGTACTTGACAGCTGCTGCAGAGCTTCAAGATTATGGACTACAGTCTGTTGGTGGGGATCCATAACGCAAACCAGGCATCTCGTGAGCGAGCGGGCGTAGTAGAGGGCGGGGGGTCCGACGGGGCCGTGACGCCAGACCACCGGAGGCCACAGGCTCAGAAAGCTCTCTACAGCACAGCTATGGAGTCCATACAGGGAGAGGCCAAAGGAAAAGGAACCCTGGAAACAGAAGACCAGTCAGTCAACATCTTGTTTTTTCAACCACTTCTGTTTTCGATGGAACTGAATTCTATGTATACCCATTCTGTCTGCTTTTGCTTCCTAACTGTTGCATCTTTCTCACAGTCTGTAATCCCTGGTATGTTTTCTTTTTTTGGCTGTAGTATATGGTGGTCCCATTTAAACACATCCAATTTTCCGTTCTGTCTGTAGATGGGGAGGAATCCCTGCACGCAACAGTAAAGGAGAGAGAATACTGATTTATATTGGGATCATCGACATATTACAGTCATACAGGTGACTACCCGCAGTCAACAGTTCAGTCTGGATGTTTACATGCTTGTGACCATCTTTAATATCTCTCCTTTTTGTCATTTTTTTTTAGATTCATAAAGAAAATAGAGCATTCCTGGAAGGCCTTGGTTCACGATGGGGTAAGTCGTCAGCTTGTAGGTTAAAGCAAACATTAGTTATTATGCGCTTGTTTGCTGCCATATGAGATAAATAACTTTGATCTCATTTACACTGTAGGACACGGTCTCTGTACATCGGCCTGGATTCTACGCCGAGCGATTCCAGCGTTTCATGTGCAACACAGTTTTTAAGAAAGCACGTAAGTTCATTAAACTGCAGCTTTTCAAGTGAGGGATAGTTCACCCAAAAATGCAAATTCAGTCATCATATACACTCTCATGACGATCCAAACACAAAGATATTTTTGAAACCTGAGAGATTAAAAGAGTCATAAATTCCAAAAAAACTTAAAAATGATGGTTTTTATATAATTAATGGATTTAATTTAGTGCTGTCCAATGATTAATCACGATTAATAAAAATAAGTTCTTTATTATATAATATCTGCTTTAACTGCGTATGAATAGAGGCGCAAACAATACATTTTCTTGAAAATATTTACTTAAATTTAGATGTATATATATTTAACACTTATCTTAAATGTATACATACATGTATGTGTATTTATTGATGCATAATAAATATACTGAGTACATACACAAATATCAGGATAAAAAATGGATGATTGCGTCACTTTGGAGGACTTGATGGTTTTGGAACAGCATTGAGTAAACGGCATTTTTCCCTTTTTATTTAACCAGCCTTCTTGTGTTTGGTTTTATTATGTGTATATGTTTATATACACACACATGCATTTATATATTTAAGAATTTTTTTTTTTTAATGTTAAATATATTATAGGAATTATATGAATTAAATCTTTATATGTGTGTAAATGCATGTAAACAACATTGTGTGTATTATGTATACATAATAAATATATACAGTACACATACTATGCAAACAAAATCTTTTATTTTGGATGTGATCAATCCAGTTTAATCTTCTGACAGCACTGGTTTTCAGAGCTTTAATGTATCTTTTCCTAATATATCATCTTATCCCTCTCTTCGTTTCCAGTAAAATCATCCCCCTCAAAGAAGAGTCGAAGTGGCTGTTCGAGTGTTGTAAGACGGCTTCCGATGGGAAGCTCTGCTTCTGGCGGACAGACAGTCGCTGACGCCAGACTGGTGTACCGTACTCACCTTAACCAGACCGATACAGAAGGAGAGAGTGGTGAGTAATTCAATCAAAACTCGTGTTCACATCATCCCTGGTTTAGAATTTTCTTCATTCTTTAAACAACAGCTGGGATACTGCAATAACCTTACACACAATTTGAAACGACAGGCATCACTGTAAAACATGAATTTATTTGATTAGATTCATTGTTTTCGAATATTCTTGCTTTTATCTGTGATTCATGTATTGTGAATAGGCTTTTATAGTGTTTTTTTGGAGCATAAATCAAATAACTGTGATTGCTGTTCTCAGGCATGCAGTCGGGCAGACCGGACCTGCTCCCACAAACCGATCCTTTGGCTGGAAGCTCCAGTGAGTTTGCTGCAACAAATCTCCCGAACTCCTCACCTAGCAGCACAGGAATGACATCATCTTCACCTCCTCAAAGGTACCTCCACACGTCCTCTTTATCGTGTTTTAATCAGTCACTTGTGTCTGTTTCTGTGTAGAATATTGCAGTCTTTTTTTTGCCTGTTATGGCCTCACCTTCTCATGGCTCATTAACAGGTCAGTAGGGGTGGAGGTGCACAAATCTGCAGTCATTGAACCGGACAACAGCGCCCCTCACAGGTAAAAACGAGAAATCAGTTTGTTTATGATAGCAATAATATTTGACTGTTTTTACTGCATCAAATACATGCAGCCTTATGAACATTAGAGGCTTCTTTCAAAACCATCAAAATCTTGACCTGAGAGGTTTTGTGCGGTGTGTGAAGTAAATTTAGTCGTTTCTTCATCTCTCTTCCTCAGCACTGGAGCCGAGTGCTTAGATGAGCAGTTGAGTAACGAAGATGCTCTTTCCCTCAAAGACATCATCCCAGAAACTGACATTTGCTTTGTAAGTTTTACACGAACGCATTTACATACATGCCTAAAATTTCTACATTCTGATTCCAAAATGTTGTTTATTAAAGCCCAAATTCTTTCTCTTGTTTTTCCAGTAAGACTGAAGACACAAGAGAAGATCATTTAAACAAGAGATGGACACAGAACCTCAAAAGACATGCGCTGGTGTGATGGGGATTTTCTCTCATTGGGAGCTTCAGAAAGAACTTCAGAAGGTTCCTCAGCACAATGAAATATGTTTTAAAAGTGAGAGAGATACAGAGAGAATGAAGGAAGGCCACCGCGCAAGGAGTTTTAGTGGCCTTTTCTCTTCCTCTTGCACAGGAAATGCTGCTAAAATCAATTTTAACAACAAAATTATTAGAGAAGTTCGTCAAGTTCGTATTTCAGTCACACTCTTTACTGCCTTTGTTCATTCTTTAACGTTTAAAACAGAGCAAGCGGGATGCACAAACTCTTTAGTTTCCTCTTCCTAGTCAGCGCTGGGAACATTTGGCACCACTTTATAGTATCGTCGGAGGCTTTGTTGCATAAATCTTTATTAGCATAGATGTTTATCTATATAGGCCTTTAAATCTTTTGATTCTCTCTGGACTGGGGTGACTCGGACTAATGGCTGCTAGCGCTCCAGTACACTTATCTGAAAAGGCATTATGCTGTGTGTCGGAGATAAGCAGGCAACTTTTATTTCTCAGTGACTTCTGTATATACATATATGAAGGTTCATTTTGCTTTTGAAGGAAGCGTCTCTTTGGGGAGTTCTCCAGCTCTTTCTGTGTTTTAAGACAGCATGCGCCCTAAGAGCAACAAAAATACAGGGGAAAAAATGACCAAAAAGGATTCCCACTTTGTACAAAGTAAACGCATTTGAATGTTACAGATAAAATAGCTTTGTATATTCAAACTATCCAACATTCAGGCTTAGCATTTCATGGGTAGTTTTGCCTTCTTATGAGGTAGGTTTAGATTTCGCTCTAATTTAATTCCGAAGCTTGGTTTGCCTTTGAATCTCTGCGCATCCGTCTTTTGCGGAGTTTTTTTTTTGTTTGTTCACTTCGCATACTCCTCCATACTGGACCAATCAACTGTCAAGGTTGAAAAATGGACGGACCTGCTTGCATGTCATATTCTCTTTTTTTCAATGCACATATTGCTGCCATGCCAAGGGCCCCCTGATATAATGCTTGTGTATATAGTTCTGTAAATATTCATCCTGTTTAAAACGCTACTAATACGCTCTTTCTGGCACAGCAGCTGTTAACATATTAACGAGTAGTCTGACTGAACGATTGATGTTTCGTGACGTCTTCCAATCATCTGCCTTAATGCAGCTATCGAGAGCAACGCGTTGGTATAAAAACACTAATTTCTGCTGGATACAGAAATTCCATGGCCTCCAACCACTTGGACCAACACCGAAATGCTTAGGAAAAATCATTTCAGATCATCCTGTCACAGATGATTTCGTCGGGCGATGCATGTTTTGTTTTTCTTTTCATTAGCCCTTTCATACAAACCTTTTTTCTAGCATTATACACGATGTAGTGTGTAGACAAGACTAAAGCTATTTGAATTGAACACATTTACTCTACTTAAATCTTGAGGTCATTCATTGCTGGTTTCCAACTGACAGGATGTAACCTTAATAACCACCAAAATGTTCTTTAATACACTTGTCCTTTTAGACTCACCCTAAGATTAAATAATCGAAATGAAGAAATAGACACTAATGGGCTTTACATGCGAACACTTTATTTTATAGAGGAGCTGGAAAGAGAAGCCGAAGGAAAAAAAAGCTGCCTTTCTTTTATCGCTTCCATTTGACTCCTAATAGAGGAAATGGGTTTTAATGGATCTGTCGTTTGACAGGCATTACTTACAGTTTCTCTTTGGCTGTAACTCAAACAATAGTCTGAGCTGAAGTCAGGCTTGGATGCTTCTGTTACACACAGATCTGAGAATGACATCGCAGTCTTGCAGTATTTAGATGAAGGGCTGACTGTAGTCTTGAACAGTATTGCGTTGTCCCAAATAAACCGCATCAGGTTTGGGACCGAAGTGATCTTTTGCTGAGGATTTGCTTTTGCAGAGCTGAAGAAAATGCAGAAAGAATATGCAAAGGAAGTACGTCGGCAGTCTTTCACAAGACTGTGTTGAAGAACTTTTCTATACAGCTTCACGGTGGATGCAGTATTTATGCATATTCAAGTTGTTTTTAAATGTTTGTTACAAATCAAACCGGTAGAAATGTGCACCTACGGACAGAAATGACAGGGTTTGGGTCAGTGGGTGTTCTTTTTTTGTTTGCTTTGCTCTTTTGGTTTAAAGCATTTCAGCGACTATTTCCAAGTCTTTGTCAGATGTTACACATTCAATCATGTTACCGAACGTTTTAAGAATGCGCCTTAATGCTGCACAAAACTAAAGTTTAATCTAGAAAGCAATTATCTACCCCACAACAAGCTAATATCAGTAACAACTGGATCTAAACTAACAGTTTGTGATTTGAGAGTAGATCGATTTGTATCAACATCTGGGGCCTGTTTCATAAAACAAGTTTACAAAATTAGCCTGACTTATTTTGAACCAGAAAAACTGGCGAGAATCAGACTGACTGAAATAAACCTGGTGTTTTTGAATAACACCTGCTTTATCATTGATTTTAAAATCAAATATATGCAATTTTACAGGCGTATGTTCTTTTTTTTTGTGCTACACTGCAGGATTTTGACACCATTTCTAAACTTTAATAATTAGTGATCACGTGTGAATGTCAGGAATTGCCTATATTTACATTTACTTCCATGCCCTGATTAACGTTTGTACATTTTATAGTCAGTTTTTATCCCCTCTCTATTCAAAGTTACTGATGAAGTTACTTTTATAAAACCTTGCACATATCGTTCGTATTCATTTCAGTTTTCAACGTGGTGCTTTTATCTGCCTCTTTTTCTTGGACCTCTTAGACTGAAGGTTCTCAAAAACTGGTCTTTGATCAGCTCTCAGTGGCTTAATTTCACAGTTGGCTTGTGGGGTAGTTTTCTGGAAGCTCAGAAATCTAAGCACACAGAATAAAGTTTATATAGATTTTTTTTTTTGTTTACTCGTCACAATCCAGGCCTCACTCTCATTTCTCCTCCTCTGTGGGGGTTTTATTATTTATTTATCTGTTTATATATTTTATAGTGGTCACAAGACACAACAGTCACTGCCTTTCTCTCACCAACAATCTATTATTATGGGTTAGAATGATGTTCCGCTCCTCTAAACCACACTTAAACATTTTAATATCTTTAATAGTGAATCTTTCGGTCTGGTAATAATACAAATGTAATGAAATTGTGAATGCAATGAAAGCGGTCGAATAGAGAGCTATTTTTCATATGCTTTGTCCAGTGTTTATATTAATACAGTGAAACGGATATTTGCACAACAACAGACACATCAGTCCTGCTCCGTGCACACCGGATTAAATTCTGGCAACTTAGACACTAAAATGACAACCAACATACTGCAATATGAACATTTCTGCCAATGTATTTCAGTGATTGTATTTATTAAGAAATGTCTTGTTTCTCTCCTTCCTTTTTTACTTTGTGGACCTGTATGGATTTTGAATTCTTTATGTACCGTAGATGATTGTATGTATTATTATGTAATCTGGCAGAAAGCAGTTTCTGTGATCTAAGTAGTATGTGTTTTATTTCAGGTCGGAGGGGAAGATGTTGACAATATATAAAGCATTTTTTTGTATTTTATGTGTTTAGGGTCTGTCCATGAAAAATATTCCTATTCATTCTAAATCTGTGAAAGCTCTTCCTCTGCTTTTCTACATGTGAATGTCTGGCGGTGTCAGAAACAATGACTGACAACCGTAAGTGCTTTGAGGTCTATATTTTTACCGGGCCTGTATAAAACCTGTATATAATATGTATATAAGCAAGTCACGGAAATGCCTTTTTTCTTGTGCAGTGTTTGCAGCCTGTTTCTCCTACCATCTTTCAGTGATGTGGTGATGCTGTTTTTTCACATTGTCTTTCTGATTTAAAAAGAATAAAATATTTTCCAAACCATTGTTTTTTTTTCCCCACCATGTTTGTGATCTCATTCAGTATTAAAATAAACTTACACCAAACATGCGCTGCAAATATAAGTGAAATAAAAACCTATACATCTTCAGTAATTATCAAACAGGAATTTCCGTTTTGAGCTAGACATCATAAACTACGTTTCCCACAATTCCTACCGGTCTACTTGAACCAATGATCGTTCACTTACGTGCTGACGTCACGTAGAGCGACACAATTTTCAAGATGGTGCTTGAAAGTACTATGGTTTGGTAAGAAAAAAATAGTTTTATATTCTTCAAACATCAGATATAGTTTGATTAACGTGATTTATTTGATTTACTGTATAATTATGCGTGAAACTGTGTTTATTTGAGGTGAGAGAAAGGTCTCGTTGAGCAAAAGAGACAGTTGTGCAGTTTTCCTTAGTCATGATGGTACACTGATCCTGTAAAACAGCTTCTTTGTGTTGACATGTTATGAGAGAACGCGTTAAAAAGCTTAAAGTTGCGATTATCAGGTTGTCTGAGCTGTCATTTTACGAAATCAGTGTCTGTTTAAATCATAAATGGGTTTGGTACATTTCCTTTGTGATGATCTAGGGTGCTGTATAATAACTGTCAATGCAAGATTTAAAATCCTTGCAGTTTGTGTAATAAAACGCTTTACTCGAGATGCCGCTCTCAGTCATTTTTTAACTAACTGTTACATCTTCTATTTAAATATTCAACTCACTTACGTGGCGAATTATGTTTCGTACGATCACTTGCAGTTTCATGTTTGACTGTATTGCTGATTGGACATCACGGTGCATGTTTATTACTTCTAGTGTGGACAACAGTGAGTATATGCGCAATGGAGACTTCTTACCTACCAGACTTCAGGCCCAGCAGGACGCTGTCAACATCATCTGTCATTCAAAAACTAGAAGTAACCCAGAAAACAACGTTGGGCTCATCACCCTGGCCAAGTAGGATAAAGATTTTATTTGTTTGTTTGTTAAAAGGTACAAATGTAACAAAATCTATAGACGATACATATACATGAGATCAACTGTGTGTGTCTTTTAGTAACTGTGAGGTCCTGACCACGCTGACCCCTGACACGGGCAGGATCCTGTCAAAGCTTCACGCTGTTCAGCCCAGAGGGGTCATCAGCTTCTGTACTGGCATCAGAGTAGCACATGTGAGTTGTTTGAATCATCATTTTTGCTTATTTGTTTTGAGATACGTTGAATGTATTATTTCTTAATATTTGCACTGTATGCGTGCATATGTTGTTTTTTTTTCTATAAAATCCACAAGTTTTCTGCCCTCTTCTTGAGCCTTATGTTTCGATTTGTTTTTTTTGTTTTTTACTGTAACTTTTCATACTTCTATCGTCTGGACGTATTTTGCTATGACATATTTGAATGTGAAATGGTATGAAATTTAAACCCCGGAACCTATGAAAATTCTTACATTTTAACAACTTCATATTCGGACTATTCGGGTAGTGAAAAATTGGAACTTTTAAGTTGAAGTATTACATAATTTTTACACATGTCATTGTCACATGTATTTGTAATTTAAAATTGCGTGTTTATAGTGTTGCTTGCTATTCTGAACACACACACACACACATA
>JAUMHP010000023.1:387733-401338 GCA_032361065.1 Enteromius trimaculatus
CTATCTATCTATCTATCTATCTATCTATCTATCTATCTATCTATCTATCTATCTATCTATCTATCTATCTATCAAGTCTCTACTAAAACTCTTCTAAAGAGGAGTCAAAATAAATGGGGTGTTTTTCTCAAGACAAAAATCTAAGAAGCAGGCGACTTTAAAAATACTATAAAATTAAATGTCATTGCTGTCTAGAAGAAACAATTGAGATATTAAAGAAACTCATTTGTGGCTTTTCCTTCCTACAGGGGGATCATTGCATGTGATGTGTAGCTAGAAATACCTCCTTATTCCTAAAAATAAATAAATAAACAGTCCAAAAAATTCCCAGTGTGCCTCGCTCAAAAATATACCTCTATTCCTCCAAGGCTTTTCCATGCATTATTCACCTGTTCTGTTGGCAAGAGAGCGCTCAGGGGAATCGTTGAGACCTCGTTGCAATATTTATGCGGATCTCTGTATTGCTTTACTTCCAACCTTATTAAACTCCATAATTTTCTCAGGAGGGTCTTCCACACCAGAGCTTCCCTGTCAAAAATATTCATAAATATGCCTAATAAACAAATTAGCATATTCATAGTAAGTGCTCATAAAAGTCAGGTTTTATATCATACACGAAATGAAATTTTTAGGTTTCTGTGAATTTTAAAGGCTCTAAAATCATAATAGTTTGCTGCACTAGTCCCTTGGAGTTTATTAAACAGCCCTGTTTTGTGATTTTAATTGCATTTTAAAGCATACATATTGAAGGAACACCATAGTATACATTTAATCTAATTAAAGTTTTTTAAACTGAGCCAAAATGGTTGTGTTTTAATCTAAACGCATGAATGAGTTTGTCAGGTGAATGAAGAGACTGGAGTGTAATTGGATTTGACATGTTCATGCGATTCCAAAAAGTAAGTATATAAATCAAGCTCAAAATCCTTGCACACTTACAAAGTGCTTGAAGGTCACCCAGGCATATTCTGCAGTTCCACACCTTGCAGCAGAGTCAGAGGTTGTTTTGCTGAGAGATAGTGGAGCATATGGCACTGTGGCATTAGTTAAAATTTGCATTGTTCATCACCCGGAACATTCTTGAAGCTGTGGTCACAGACAGTGGCTTCTGCAGTTTCTATACATTAGTGAAGGTCCGCTATCTCAGGCTTATCACCGCACATCTGTTTCAGTTCTTGTCCTCTATAGAAACAGAGAGATCACAGAGTGGAGAAATGGCATCGCACTGTTCTTGTCATCATTTGCTGAATGTCAAGCATTAGATGACCATCTGTGCATTCCAGGAGGTATGCTGAGGCAGGTGAAGCGATCTCTCTGTGTGTGCACATGTAGTTTAGGAACAAATTTGTGCCCAGAAGAGAGTTAAATCTGGAAAGATAAAACATTGTTTGGGGACATTCTAAAACATGTTAATTTGGAACAACTGCAAATATATATATTGTTCTAAAATGATTTGTTTATAATAATTGCAATTAGCTTTCTCTCTTTCTCTCGCCGTAATACATTCAAATGTAGCAAATGGGAAGGGAATCAGCTTCTCACTCTTTTCTCTATATCAGTCCATAATGGTTTGATAATACGGAAAAGTCCAGCCAGGGCAGATGTGCAAGTGTCCGTTGGTAAGTCTGAGATAGACAACCAAAATATAAGAGGATCTTGGCTCTTCAACTGCCCAAGTGTCATGATAATTTTTTTTTGTGTGCACATTTTAGCATTGGTGTCACAGTGCTTGTTTTTTGGGGTTTATTTTTTTAGCCTACACAAATTATATTTATAATAAGTATCCAAACCCTGTTTTCATACATATGACTCTAAATCAGTGTACAAGTGGTAATTAAATGTAGCAAATCGTGTAAACTAAAATAAACTCTAAACTCTAAAATAAAAATAAATTTGTGACCCTGGACCACAAAAGCAGTCATAAGGGTCAATGTTTAGACATTTCGTTTATTTAGTTCCTTTATACATCTGAAAGCTAAATAAAGGCGCTTTCCATTGATGTATGGTTTGTTAAGATAGGAACAACTTTTGACTGAGATACTATTTCAAAATCTGGAATCTAAGGCTGCAAAATGTACACATTGGTACTACTCTGTTTCACAGAACTCGTCGACTGGGTTGCTTAAGCTATGTATGTGTGGGGTGGCGCTATCAAAGGGGCAAGACCCTTTTGGGGTGGGGGAGTGTTTGTTTTGGTGATTTTTTATCATCATTGGCTTTCAGAAATCAGAAAGAGAAATCTATCATTTTGACTTATAATGTATTTTTGGCTATTGCTTACAGTACACCTGTATACCTATTCGACTTAAGACTAGCTTTGTGGTCCAGGGCCATTTTATCAGTTTCTACAATTGTAGAAATATTTCACTTAGCTGTCCGACTTTTGAAAATCAATGAAATTTGTTTTTAACCAAGTAAGAGGTTTTGTTGAAACACATTTTTATTATCTCTTATGACAAAAACCTTCTGAAAATAAAATGGCTGATCCTAAAAGAGAAAACCACTGTTTTAAAACTGTTGGCCCATACTCCTTAGTTGTTTTTCTGAGAGATTACATGTGGTATTGTGGCTAAAATTTACGTTGTTAATTACCGACAACATTCTTGAAGATCCAGTGACAGACAATCTAATATTTATTTTTAAGTTATATTATATGAAACTGTGTGTGTGGGTGCCCATCCTCCTACATCCATTGAGACACTGTTCCTAAACCCTGGGGTTTTTGTGCACCTAGATCACTCTCATCACTGGGTTCCCATGGGGACCGCAAAACCCCTGTTGTCACAGTACCCGTGTCCCTCGGCAACTCAGCCAGGCAGGCAGGCTTGATAAGGGAGTGAGGGACGAAGGGATGGATGGGAGGATTAAGTCTTCTCTTCCAGGATAAGAACCTGTCTGATTGAGGCTCCACTTCAGGAGTGGGTTTGATCATTCCACCCATATCCCCTCATCTATTTTTTCATTCCCTCCATCCCTATTGTGATATCAATTTCCCCTTCTCCCACTCACCCTGCTGAACTATAATCCAATGTGACATACTTACAGATGGTCTGTCAATGGCCGCACCAGTGGTTGCTCAGCATCAGGGGGGCCCCTCGCCTGGCCTCCATCCTGGATCTGTGGAACCAGGGGCCCCATCGAGCATATGCTTTGATGCTATAGAAATTAGACATTTATATGTTGTAAGTTGGGGGTTGTTGACAGTCAAGAGGTTGTATGAATCGAAGAGACATATTTGTAATGACAGGTCATTGAGAGTAAGGAGGAGCTGGTGTGTCTTCATACCCTGAGTCTGGTAATTAGACTGTTCCCATGAGAGAAGAAATTTGACACATTTCCAAGACAAAAAACACTTTCATCATATCACTAGTTGGTTGAAAAACAACACTTCAGACCTTTGTTATTGTAATGTGTAAGCTAGCAGCAAAAAATCTAATAAAGTATTAAAATTATTCATACCACACACAAAACCACCAAATACATGTAAATGCAGCAAGGTCACTTTATAAGGTTTAAAAGGTATTGCAAGATGGATCTACACTTCATGCTTCTATTATACTTACACGGACAGTGTGAATACTGTATCCTGTTATTGTGATGTGAAACTGTAATGCTTACAGGCTTCTTTCAGGTGTGGTGTGAATCAGGCCTCATTTTTAAGAGCTTGAAATGAGCACATCCAAGACAAAAATGATTAATCCAAAAACACTGTAACAGAGTGATTGAGGCCTGATGCGAGCGGATTCAAATGTGAAGCTTTATTTGTAAACAGGGTCAAAATAAGGTCAAACACCAGCAAAACAGTACAATCCAGGCAAGACAAAAGATTGCATCCAATAAACAAGCAAGGGTCAGGGCAGGCGCAAACAATCAAGAAACTAGGTACAGCCTAAGGTCAAAACATTGGGAACTCAGAAATGGCTAAGCAATACTCTGTGGTTTAATCAGAAACTGAGTGGATTTTAAATAGACCCTATAACAAGCTAACAAGAGGGAGGAGCTAATCAATTACCAAGGAAACTAACAAGATAGGCAAAGGAACAAGGGAACACGGAAACAATGAAGAGCATGAATACTTCAAAATAAGTGTCTACAAAACCAAGACAGGGGAACATAGACTGAAATCATGAAACAAAAAAAATCAAAAACAAACAAAAAAATCTCTTATTATTTACTCACCATCATATCCTTCCAAACCTGTTTGAGTTTATGTTGAACACAAACTTTCAAAAGAATTTTAAAGAACTTCTTCTATGACATTGTGAATGAACATTTATTTTTAGGCGTGTACTATTGGTTGGCAAAGGAGCCACATTTTTGAAGAGATGGAGTAAGAAAAATGGCTAAACTTCACTTATCTCTGCATACTAACCTGAGAAAGGGCAAGTATTTAAACTTAAAAAAATTACATATTCTTCAAAATACAAACAGTGACATTATAAGCAAATAATTCATAAGCTAATGCAGCATTGCTTCCTAGTAGACCACTCTTTTTATAGCAAAGCAAATGACCCATTGAGCTGTACTGCTGCAAGGCTAAATGTTCAGCTTCTTGCTTGAGGGCACTTGATGTCAGTCGGCAATGTATCCCAGAACCCTGCTGGAGAAGTCACACTGGGGCAGCATATTTATCATGTGGCCTCAACATTCAGCCTGATGTTATGAATCTAATTAGTTGATGGTGACACTGTCCTGTATCGCCATCCAGCTCGCATGTCTACACTGAGCCCCAAACAGCTTGCAGCCTTTATGCCTTTAATCCAGAAACAAATCCTTTGCAGGCACAGGAAGAATCTTCTATTTGCAATTGTATTATTGTATAACAACGCAAATAAGAAAGCGAGTTTTCTGCTTTCTCAGTAAATCTGTAATTATATAAAGATTTTACTGCACTGAATTTTCAGCTATAGAGTTAAGATTTTCATGAGTTGTAGTCTACTGCAGGTTTAGATCTGGTAGTGTCAGATGTGAGTTATTCAGAGGTTTGATTTATGTGAGCATAAACATTTTATTGCACCTATTCTTTAAAAGGAACTGATATTAAACTGGCATGCATCTTCTGGGCAAACACGAACCTTTGAATACTATTTAAAGGTGTGCTATCATGAGAAATACATTTTTCCTTCATGTTTGTAGTTTGAATAAATGTTTTTTTGTGAACATTTTCAGAAAAGAGTACTTATTAAATCAAAAAATTACATCTTAAAGTTACTTTCCAATGTCACACTGATGATAGTAATTCAATGCAATTCAATATATTATTTTTGTTTTATGATGTTGCGTACTTATTTATTAATTTTAAACTACATCCGATTTAAAGAGTCATTCAAAATATTATGGGTCGCCGGTACCCACATTTTCACAAAAAGAGCAATTTCTCACATCACTTCCGGGCCCAGTGCCCAGAGGATCCCATCTGACTCAAACCTTTTTGTCTCCTTAGACGCTGACCCGGAGCACTGTGACACCAGCGCGGGATCCAAAGAGGCAGGTAAGTGCTGCTCAATGCAGCCAGACTCTTCCCCAGGCCCCTGTCCCCCTACAGGCTGCCCCACTGCTGACTCTGTGGTCAGCGTTCCCTTGATTCCCCTTTGCGATGGTTGAAACGGACAGTATGCCTCGGCTATGCAATTCAATTCGGCAGGCGCCTGCCCAGTTCCGCGTTATCCGCTGTACCACTGTCCGCTCAGACAGCGATGCTGATGTCCTGCGTGCAGAGGTTGCAGTCCTACTGGCGAAGGATGCAATCCAGCCCGTCCCTCCAGCCGAAATGAGGTTAAGGTTGTACAGTCCTTATTTTATCATGCCCAAAAAGAGCGGTGGGCTAAGACCCATCCTGGATCTGAGAGATTTGAACCGGTCCCTTCTCAAGCTGCTGTTCAAAATGCTTACTCTAGAAGTGCATACTAACATGCAACCGGAGAAAGGATTGGTTAGCAGCCATCGACCTGAAGGACACGTACTTTCATGTCTTGATTCTGCCTCGACACAGACCCCTTCTGCGGTTTGCGTTCGAGGGTCGAGCGTATCAGTACAAGGTTTTACCCTTTGGCCTGTCCCTCTCTCCCCATGTCTTCACGAAAGTCAAAGAGGGTGCCCTCTCCCCGCTGTGGCAGATGGGAATCTGCATCCTTGCGGTCACGCCGCTGGGCTTGCTTCATATGAGACCACTTCAGGGATGGTTACACGATCGAGTCCCAAGATGGGCATGGCACACGGATAGGCATTTCCCCGCAGTGTCACCGTCTGTTCAGCCCATGGACCAACCCTGCTTTCCTTCAGGTCCGAGTACCCCTGGGTCAGGTGTCCAGGCATGTCGTGGTCAACACGAATGCCTCCTCCACGGATTGAGGTGCTGTATGCAATGGGCAGGCAGCTTCGGGCCCCTGGACAGGCATCCGGCTGCTTTGGCATATCAATTGCCTCGAGTTGTTAGCAGTACTTCTGGCCCTGCGTCGCTTTCTTCCGATGCTGCGCTACAAGGACATGCTGGTCCGGATGGACAACAATGCACTTGTTGCGTACATCAACAAACAAGGTGGTTGATGGCACACACCCTGTGCAAGATCAGGGAGGACGAGGAGCAAGTCCTGCTGGTAGCGCCTTACTGGCCCTCCCGGACTTGGTTTACAGACCTCATGTTCCTCGCGGCAGCCCTTCCCTGGAAGATCCCCTTGAGGAAGGACCTTCTTCTCAGGGGACGGGCACGATATGGCACCTGCGCCCTGATCTTTGGAACCTCCCTCTACGAGGCAGACTTAAGCTCTGAGATGGGGTCTGTTCGTCGACTGGTGCTCTTCGCAGAGATGCACAATCGCAGTTGTGCTTTCTTTCCTGCAAGAGAAGTTGGAGCGCAGGCTGTCCCCTTCGACTCTCAAAGTGTATGTCACTGCCATAGCCATATACCAGTGGAGGGTGCGTCCCTCGGGAAACACCAACTCATCGTCAGGTTCCTCAGAGGTGCTCGTCAGGTTAATCGCCGGAGATCATTTCTCGTACCCTCTTGCCTTGCCGCCCTACTTGGCCTGCGGCAGGCCTCCTTCGAACCCCTCCAGTCAGCAGATCTTATCTTAAGTATCTGATGCTGAAAACAGCGCTCCTGACTGCGCTGGCCTCCATTAAGAGGGTTGGGGACCTACAAGCCTTCTCTGTCGACGAAGAGTGCCTAGAGTTCGGCCCGGCTGATTCTCATGTGATATTGAGACCCCAGCCCGGTTACGTTCCTAAGGTTTCTACCACGCCCTTCCGCGATCAGGTAGTGAACCTGCAAGCTCTGCCCCGGGAGGAGGAAGATCCAGCCTTAGAGTCGTTGTGTCCTGTACGTGCATTGTGCCTCTACACTGACTGCACTCAGAGCATCAGATGCTCCCAGCAGCTCTTTATTTGCTATGGTGGACAGCAGAAATCCAAACAGATGTTGGCTCATTGGGTGGTTATACCAGAGAGAGCCTTGCCCCTTAGGACTGAGAGCTCACTTAACAAGGAGTGTCGCTTCGTCCTATGCGTTGGCTCATGGCACCTCTCCAGCAGATATCTGTAGGGCTGCGGGCTGGGTTGGTTTTGCCCATGTTGCTACTTAGACTTTGGCTGATTGTGGGCTGCACAGGTGTCCTTATGACAGTTAACAACCTCAAACAGGAGCTACTAATTTAGAATCATGACCAGATTATAGCTGGGCTATTAAAAAGCAAAATAACAGGTCTTTGAGGGTCAGAAATCTGGCTGATAAGTGTCACGAATAAGGCTGGATTCAAGTGCAGGAAACACTTTATTTTAACAGATGAATTTAGAGTCAGTGTGCTCCTTTCTGTATACTGGGCGAGAAGATCATGCCCGGGAAGGAGAACACAGATGAACGCTCTCCTGAATCCACAGATGAGTGCAGAGAAGCCGCTTGCACTCACAAGCAACGAGGCTTGGCGAGACAAAGCAAACTCAACTATACAGGTAATTCCCAGACACGACAGAGGTACTAACCTTAACAGTCTGACACACAATGAGAAAACAGAGAAACATATAAAGGGAGAAGATAACTAGATGAACGAGAAACAGGTGAAAGGCAGGAGAGCAAGCAATCAGAAATCAAGGGAGGGGCGGAGACAGAGCAGGACAATGAAAACAATAAGCATGTGGAGAAGTGTCACAACAGTCAAAAACACAACACTGGAGACAGCAGAAAACGGGGTGATCAACCTCGAGACCCAACAGATAAGCAAGTGATCAAATACTTATTTGACACAGTAATTCCCAAATAAATTGTTCAAAAATCATACTATGGGATTTCCGGATTTTTCTTTTTTGATTCTGTCTCACGGTGGAAATGCACCTATTCTAAAATTATTTTAGATCCCTCCATGATTTCTAAGTAAGAGAACTTGCAAAATCAAATACTTATTGAACTCACTGTATATACACACACACCATGAGAGTTGTACCCTCCATGTTAATGTGTTGCAGAAGAGATGAGGAACTTCACACTAAAGTCACAAGAGGACTGTTCACTCACACTATTTCAATCTGGCGTGCTGTACTTTTAGCCTGTCAGACTAGAGCCTTTTTGTTCCATCTCTGTGAAGAAAATGATAGCACCGGATGAAATGTTATCAATTTACATGCACTTGTGAGAGGAGTTTCAATTGTGGCTTTTAGCACCAACCCATTAGCCTGATAATTGAAACCCAAGCTCTGTCTGCTGCTGGCTCTGAATAGAACCTAGTTAATGCTAAAGCTAGTGCGAAGAGCCTTCTTGGCAAAGTATTGAGTCCCATGAATCTAGAAAATCAGCATACGTGGTCTAAAATTAATGAACTGTATAGTTGCCTTTCGATATTTACCTTTTCACCATATCTTGCCTGTTTATCATTTCCAATCCTTTCATTCTCTCCTCCAGTCTGTAAATTATATATTTTTCCTATTCCTTTACCCTGCAAGGATATCTGATCTGAACACTCAAAGGGGCACAAAATCATCTTTCTGTTGAATTAGTCTTGGATGGCTCCTTGATCAAAAACCAAGCAAACTAGATTCTGAAGCTCTCGGATTGTGCAGCATGTCTCAAGAGCACAGCAGTCTTATTAATGTGTGCTGTTATTTACCACATCGAAATCTCTCTGTAATGATGTGTGTGTGTGTGTGTCTGGTATTATGGCAGATATTAACGCACGGTCACACCCTCTCCCTTCACGACGCACATAAAACCCAGCGATCATTAATGATGGATCAGTGCATTTTATAAGAGCCAAGACAGCACTGCATCCCTCCAGAAACACGCAGAATATAATATGATATTTATTTGATCTGGGGAGAGTGTGTAACGTGAAGGTAAACTGTACCTGTACATGCTCTTGTGTGAGTGTGAATACATGCATGTGTGATTGTAGCTGCATCTGTTTGAGCTCATAATGTGAATGTCTGTCACATTTCTCATTTTCTCACATTTCCATATGGGAGTTTAAACTTTTATTTGTTGCTTCCTTGTTGCACGTATATTGATAGCATGTATTAGGAAAAGGAAACACTGTATTGTACTGTAAAAAGTGCTGCAGTCATTTTTAGCTTATCACTGATCATTTATTACAATATAAATGTTTCTTGAGCAGCAAATCTGCAATATTAGAATGATTATGGATCATATGACACTGAAAACTAGTAATACTTGCTGAAAATTCAGCTTTTCCATCACAGGAATAAATATTACAATACTGTAACAGATATTTGTAACTATAATATTATTTATAATATTTCTCTGTATTTTAAACAATAATTTTCACTGTCAAATAAATGCAGCCTTGGGGAGCATTACCCCAACCCCAAACTTTTGAATGGTATAGTGTACTATACTGAACTGTACTATAGTATACTGTTTTTTTCACCGTGTCCTTGTTACATTAACATTAATTTACTACCTTACTATATGGTTAGGGATAGAATTAGGGATTGACTTAGGGTCACTGACATGTAATTATGCGTAATTTATTGTATGCATAATTTTAATATTCGGGTGAACTATCTCTTTAACATAGTTAGGCCCATTTTGCAATATGGGCTAATAAAATGCTAAAGGAAACCATCTTGCATGTCTTGTAAAGCATTAGTGTTAGACGTCCTGTTTTTGGATTGAACGTCAATTGAAGAAGTTCAAGAACTTATACATAATTATTATGATAGTCCAATAACAAACTATACATTTGTACAGTACAGCATAAAGTTCTTTAATGCACTTTTGTTGTAATAAAATCATTTATTAGTTCAAAGCTATTTCTGAACTGACAATCAAAGTAGTTTTGAAGTCTTACTTGAGCTGAGGCCTGCTTTGGTCTCTCTGTGTCTCTCTCTTTTCCCACATTTCTACAGCAGCCGCTGTCAGTCTGGGCTTATGTCCAGGTCTGTGCCACTCTGATATTGCATTCAGAATCATTCTCTCCCCCGCTCTGTCTCTCTCTGTCTCTCACACACACTCACACTCTCGTATATTGCTGTACCCATGCCAAAGCTCTCAAAGTGCCAGCATGTGTTTCACGTCCTCTGATGCTCCTCGTGTCACCACAGCCTGTCTGAACGCTTCGTAATATCAATAATTGATGCTCTTGAGGAGCAGTAATTAAATTAGTTAATTATGCCGGTAAAATTACATGTAATTATGAGACTGGAGGGTGTGTTTAGTAAATTAGTCCCGTCCATGCTCGCTGCTAAAGAATGCTGCCAAAATTGGTTCCTTGATGACTAGGTAAATATGATAGTTTGTTCTCATTCTTTTTCGCTGAAATCAAATGTGTATGAGAGGAAATTATATGTCTTGTTTCCTTCCAGGCCCCCGTTCACCGTTCTGCTTATACTGTATACAGTATACAAAAAAAGCTTAAAATATTCTTAAAGGGAACACTTTCTATGAATCCTCTTTTAAAAAATGCATTATAAGGGTATTTTTAAAGGAATAATTTGGCCAGATAAACATTTTCTAAAAATGTGCTTACCCTCAGGCCATTAAAGATGCAGGGTTTATTTCTTAATTTGAACAGATTTGGCGAAATTTAGCATAACATCACTTTTACACCAGTAGTGAATGGGTGCCGTCAGAATGAGGAAAACGGTTGAGGAAAACATCACAAAATTAATAACATTGCTTTCTCCAGTGAAAAAGTTGTCTTATCTGAATCAGGAACAAAATATGCACAGATCAAGCATCTGTTCTTAAAAAATAGTTGGTAGATTTTGATGTGAGAGGACAACAAGGATAGACCTTTTTAATGGAGGAAATATTATTCTTGATTATGGAATCATATTTGGCTTACAAGCATGCAGCTTTTCACTTTACAAGATGGATTACTTGTGAATTATTCTATTGGTGAGCAAGAAATATAATGCTAATTTACATCTTGGATGGCCAAGATGAGTAAACTATTCTTTTAATGTACTGTATTATAATGCATACAAAGCGTTACTGTACAGATTTTAAGTCAAGATATGAGATGTATAATACGTTATAACTATGAGTACTACAATCTTTTATTGATTAAGTGATATACTTACTCATGAGTCGATAAAATGTATTAGAAGGTTTTTTATGCATGTAACATGCTATATAAACAGAGGCTTCACGGACTCCAAAAAACGTCATAAAAACACCATATTGTCCTATGAGACTTCCGAAGTCATATGCTTTTTCATCTTTGTACAGTATAAGGAACAACAAACTGAAATTCAGTCGTATTAGATACACAAGCTTTTGCAGTGGACCTGACTCTCTGCCCTTTGCTGTAATATTGTGAACATTAGAGGTTGTAATTTAGAGATGCGTTAGAAATGCTAATCTCGAACCAATTTATATGAGATTCCTCATCCTCACTTCAAATTCTTAAGTTATCTCATAATGATTCCCTGGTTTTTAATCTTTTATGTGATTAAACAAGTTGTTGCATCATCCTTCACGTTCACAGCTCTGATTACTTTAGAAATTCAATTGTCTTTGCCTCTAAATCATACTCTAGCACCTTCCACTACACTGAGTTGTGCCAATGAAAAATAACCTGATTGAAGATATGAGAACTTATTTATCAACAGACCTGTTTTAGCTGCATTAGCGGGCTCCGAAACTCTGATGTCACTATGGTGAAACTGCTTCCATATTGCATATGCAGAAGTTAATACAGTTTTAAAAATGACAAATTATACTACCAGCATAACAGTATGAGAGAAAAGTAGAACTGAAAGTGTTGTATTTCATCATTTCTTTGTTACTTTGCATTATAAATAAACTCTATAAATGTGTAAAAAGTTCAGCTTCAGTGCACTCAAGAACATGTGACCACAACAATTTTTCACAAATTTGCATATTAGTGAACCAAAAGTGCAGAATCTTTTAGCTCATAACATTTCTTTCTTTTAAATCTTTCAAATATGCTGAAATCTTGTTTATTTTAGGGTTTAAATTAGATTTTGAATCCCAGATTTTCAACGTGGACTTTTGCACCCTGCGATATTTGCCATATGTAATTACTTTCCAAAATATTTTGGATGCAGATCTCAGCACCTTAACTGTAACTCAGATGCTTGAAGCAAATGTTCACGTCAGACTCCTCCATCTGTCGTCGCTCTATTAAAGCTATGGGAAAATGGCAGGGTGACAAAATATATTGCTTGCATATTTTCATCAAATACATCTGACTAAATATAACATAAATTTCTCACTGCCTTTTGCAGAGTTGACTAGCAAATAAATCATTAGACTAAAGAAATATCTTAAGTTGCATGTTCTTATGTATCTGAAGTGAATGGTGCAGCTCATTGTTAACATTGTGTCCAGTGTTTTCTCAAGTAATAGCTTCACGAGTTTAGTGGGGTTGTGTACCTTTGACTCATAATAATGAACAACAAGCAGCTTGGTTGGGTTTGATTGACGGCTTGTTGACTGAGTATGATGGGAAATCAGGATGTGCTTGTGACAGCTTCAGTCCTTCAGCCTTCTCTCTCTCTCTCTCTCTCTCTCTCTCTGCTCAAAGACATTTATAAAGAGCATCCCGTGTCTCTCTCGCTTCCCCCTCTGTCTCCTGAGATGCCATACTGAGTTAATTGCATTATTCCACACTTTCTGAGATCCGTTCGCTCTTTCTCTCTCATTTTTGTTCTCTTTTTCACGTACAAACACTCACACGTATCAAAATCGCACGCTATACCTCAAGGACGTGGCAGAGTTTTTGATTTATTTAGTGAGAAGGCTCATTTTAAAGACGGAGAGGAGAAGTTTACACAGTCCTCTGTACGGGGGAGGAAAATTCGATTTGACTGGGGGGTTGTCACAGAGATGCACATGCGTTTTGACAGCAGGGGTAACTGGCTGATTGAACAATACAAAAACAAGCTAGACAGAAAGCAAGACTTCACTCCCCTGATGCTCATTTCTGAGTACTTGGTCGAGACCGCTTTTATTCATTAAAATGGGGCCTGGAAGGAAGCAAAAGATTAAAGAGAGATTTTCAGTACGGTAGAGTACATTTATGTTTTTTTTTTTATGAAAAGATAGTTTTTTGAAGTTATATTAATAGAAGTTAACCTAATGTATTAACTAAATGAACAAAATGTTTTTTGTTTTTAATAATAATAATAATC
>JAUMHP010000023.1:417162-438839 GCA_032361065.1 Enteromius trimaculatus
TTATGAGTAATTTTTGTCAATAAAATATGAACATAAAGCAAAACATTTACATTCTGATCTATATACAAAGACTATTAGCCATATTTTCATAGATCATCCTTGTGTAAGTTACCTCAAAAAATATTTTATTTAGAACAAATGCTGCGAAATTAATAATATAAATTCCTAAAATATTACTTGGAAAATATTTAAAAGCCTATTTAATTGTTTCATTACATACTTTACAATAGCTTATATTTTATTGCTAGATGTATTTATTAATATGATTATGACTACTTTAAATTAGTGACAAATAATTGATACTTGATTAAAACCTTTTTTTATTTACTTGTTTAATCATTTATTCTTATTTGTATTATTTAGGCTATATATTTTTACTTTTTTTACACTCTTTTTCTCTAAGCTTTTCTTCGGCCCCCTTCGCACGTCTCTGCAGTTCCTTGTTTGAAAACCTATGATTTGAAAAGACAAGTTCCATTACAAAAAGGCTTATGAAATGTGTCAATATTAAATTTGCTCTTCAAAATAATACAGTTTGACAGGTGTTCATAATTGTATCTCTACATTCAAAACAACAGATTATGTTAATTACTGGCAACAGCATATAGGCTCCTTTTTTTCTTAGAAGCAATAATGCTTAATCTTTCCATTATTTAATTTGTTCATCACAACGTTGAGTGTAATAGAAGCCCATAGCGCCTCTGTTGGACACTGTAGCCTATTACACATTTATTGCGTCAGACGGATGCGCTTTACGACCGGTTACATCACTTTACGGCAGCGCTTATGAAGCATTGGATCCCTTGCATGCTGTGCATAGGCTGACGTTTCCCACTGCTGCCTTCAGGTAAGTTACTAATGATTTTTCAGCAAGACTTTAACAAATACAGATAGCGCCGAATTTATGCTGATCGATACAACCAAAAGTATTTGTGTCTTATACGTAATTTCTGGACTTTTGCAGTCATAGCTGTCCTGACATTAACAGATCATGCGTTTAGCCAATTAGCTGGTCTATATTTACGTCAAAATACTCAAGTTATTATGGCAGAATTACACGTTAATATGAACATAAAGACATTACTGAGTAAAAGGGTTTGTTGCTGTCTTAAAATGAATACAATTACTTCAGTGAGAGAATTTCCTACATATGATCTAATTGGAGTATAGTAAAGTACTGTTTATTTGCAATTGATGAAGCATCACAAAATTATATATATGTGTGTAAAAGTGTGATATGCAATAACTGTTAATATTAATATCCTAAGGGCTTTGTAAGTTGGCAAAGAATTCACATACTAATTCTACGTACTAATAACTTACATACTACCTACATACTTATAACTTACTTTTACTTTCATTTCTGTATTAAAGCTTTGTGGTGGAACATCATTAATTTAGCAGTCTTTGAGACATTAAAACATGAGTTGTACAAAATATTAATTTATTAATTATTGACACGCCTGTCATATTGCTGTATCAGATGGACACTCTTTACATCTCTTCGCACCCTGATGACTTCAGGAGTTTGTTGCCCTTGATCGCTGCTGAATTCTGTTCATCTCCTCCACGAATCATCCATGAGGACCCTCCGTCTGAGGTGGCCAAATCTCGTCCCGCACTGGTCTTGGCTGGTTCGGGGGGCACCGTGCTCACCGGTGCTAATTCTGTGAGCTGGTACCTGGCAGCAGCGGGCAACCGGACAGGCAGCGATAAGAGGCAGGAGAGTCAGGTTTGGCAATGGCTGAGCTTTGCTGAGAACGAGCTGATGCCGGTGGCCTGTGCTGTGACATTCCCTCTGCTGGGGATCATGGGGGTGGATAAGAAGGTATGTATTTGTCTGTATAGGCCCATGTATGATAAGAATGCCTTATCACCTGATGCTCTGATTGTCAGTGTGTGTCATGTGTTGATTGATAGCCAGGAAAAAAAAAGAAAGAATTTTAAGTACACAGCACTTCGTTTTTAGGCCTTTTTATTTTCCGTGAAATAAAAATAAATTCTGCACTATGTTTTATTATTACTTTTGATGTAATATTAATTGATTTTTCATTTCAGCTCCAGCAGAGTTCTAAAGCAGAGCTGCTGCGTGTTCTCAAAGCTCTGGATGAGACTCTAGCGCCCCGGACATTCCTCGTAGGAGAGGCTGTGACTTTGGCGGATATAGCTGTTGCTGTGGCAGCACTCCTGCCGTTTAAATATGTGAGTTGACCACTTTAACTAGTTTATTATAACAGGTTATATAATTATATTTATGTTTTGTCTTCATTTACTCCCCATCATATGTTATGGCATTCCAAACCTATATGTATTTCTGTGGATGTATTATGTGGAACAAGACATTTTTGAAGAACTGTTTTTGCCATTGCAAAGTCAGGCAGGAAACACACCCAGTGTTATTTTAGTATTATTTTTAATACCTTTTATATTTAAAATATAAAATTTAAACAATACAATAAAATTACTTTAAAAAAGTACTTAAAATTACTGAAATATTTTAAATATATATTTTTGTATATAGATTTGTTTAGATATTTCTTTATGGTTTTATTTGAAACCTATTTCAGTAAGGTGCCAAGGCTAAGTGTCTTGTGCAATATTTATATTTTTATATATTTGGTTTTATTTTATTGTTTTAGCTTTACTTTAATTAAAGAAAATTATTTGTAGTACTTTTAGTTCTATAATTATACATTTATACATCTATAATTATACTTTTATCTATAATTTGTCATTTTTGTAATGATTGCTTATTATTTGTATGTCTATTTCCTTTGAAGGCATTAGAGCCTGCAGACAGGAAGTCATTGGTGAATGTGACAAGATGGTATAATACCTGTGTGAACCAGCCACAGTTCCTGAAGGTGCTGGGTAAAATCTCACTGTGTGAGAGAATGGTGCCTGTGACACCCAAACCGAGCGCTGCTGTCAATGCCACAGCAGCTGCTGCTTCTGAAGCGGCTACAGCAGACCACACACCTGCTAATGGTAAGGGTGTGTGTGTTTTTAAGAATGGTTTTAATGAATAGTGATTTATGTCTATTTTAACTTGTAGATTAAAACAATGAGATGTTCCTGTAGCGTCAGATAGATATAATCTCATCACAGTCCGAATGAGTTATCTGAATGTTGTTTTTTTAAAATCAGTTTCCTTGTTTTTCTCAGGTCCTCCTAAAACAGAGGCTCAGCTGAAGAAAGAGGCCAAGAAGCGAGAAAAGATGGAAAAGTTTCAACAGAAGAAAGAGATGGAAGAGAAGAAGAAGATGCAGCCTCAGACTGAGGTAAAGAGATAATCTCAGCGTCTCGTTCTCTTAATAATACTGACAGAAAGACAGCTGAATTTGCTGTATTCTCTTCCCTCCAACAGAAAAAGGCCAAACCTGAGAAGAAGGAACTGGGTGTGATCGCCTACAACATCCCCACACCACCAGGAGAGAAAAAAGGTGCGTTTTTGCTTCTATTACCAGTAATTGTATTTTTCAAACGTGTCATGTAACGTCTCATGTCATGTGTTACAGATGTCTTGAGTCCTCTGCCTGATTCTTACAGTCCTCAGTATGTGGAAGCATCCTGGTACTCCTGGTGGGAGAAAGAGGGTTTCTTCAAGCCTGAATATGGGGTATGACGTAAAATAATCAAAAGTATTTTGGTTCATCCTAAGACACTGTAAGTACACTATCATTCAAAAGTTTGGGGTCAGTAAGAGTGATCAAAGGAATTGGTATATTTATTCAGCAAGGAGAGCTTAAAGGGATAGTTTAATAGCCTTTTAAAATTCCTTCCGAGCCCAAACTTCTGAATGGTCCTAGTGTACATTTTTCTTTTTAATTTGATATTTCTGCTTCCAGAGAAAAAATTTAAGTGCGCCAAACCCACGTGGAGTGTTCATGATGTGTATTCCTCCACCTAATGTGACCGGGTCCCTCCACCTTGGTCACGCCTTGACCAATGCTATTCAGGATTGCCTGACAAGATGGTAACCAGTCATAACTGTTACAAATAATTAACTTAATTGTTATAAATATTAGTATTTATATTAACTATGTTATGCAGTAATTAAAAGGCATATTATTGTTAATATGCCCAATATCCTAAATTACAGCTGAGCTATGACATCATGCTTGTAATGGGTTTGCTTTGCTGTGGTGATGCAGGCACAGGATGAGAGGAGAGACCACGCTGTGGAATCCCGGCTGTGATCACGCTGGTATCGCCACACAGGTGGTGGTGGAGAAGAAACTAATGAGAGAGCGAAAGATGACCAGGCACGACCTCGGGAGAGAGAAGTTCATCCAGGAGGTCTGGAAGTGGAAGAACGAGTGAGTGTGAGAGGCCGAGGAGATCTCTGGAATGGAGATGGATAGTGGGTTATTCCACTAGATCTATAAATAAATAATTTAGCTCCAATTATATGAAGAAATTTGTTTTCCTTTCGGTGTCGAACAGAAAGGGAGATCGCATCTATCACCAGCTGAAGAAGCTGGGTTCTTCTCTGGACTGGGACAGAGCTTGTTTTACCATGGATGATGTGAGTGAACCCAAACATGCTTTGGTGTACACTTTACTGAAACAATTCAGGGGATTAATGACATCGGGAAAGTCTGTTTGTCGTAAACCAGCTTTGCGGTGCTTAGCATGAAGTGTCATTATTTAATGATGGCTTATCTGTGATTATGTTGCAATACTGTCCGCTTGCAGAAACTGTCGTTTGCGGTCCAGGAGGCTTTTATACGTATGCATGAGGAGGGTGTGATCTACAGGAGCAAGAGACTTGTCAACTGGTCCTGCACCCTCAACTCTGCCATCTCTGACATAGAAGTACGTTCAGAACTTCATGCACACCCAAGTCTTATTGTTAGCCACTCTCATCTGTGATTAAATCTGGGAAATCTCATCCACTGCCACTGACATTTAGAAAGATCGGGGTATTATATATATATATATATATATATATATTATATTTAAAACAAGTCTTTTATGCTCACCAAGGCTGTGTTTATGTGGTAAACTACAGTAAAGCATGCGTTCTGTTTAAAAATAGCATTGTGAAATTGTTATCGTTTAATATTATTACTGTTTCAATATATATTAGAATGGAATGTATTCTTGTGGGGTTTAAAAAGTTTATTTATTTTATTACATTTTTTAATTTATTCATAACATTACGGTTAACATTGTCACTTGGACTATTTTAACAATGTCCTTAAAACCTTTCTAGGCCTTGAACATTTGAGTTGCATTGCTGTTTATGCAGGGTCATAAAACTCTTAGATTTAATCTAAAATATCTTAATTTGAGTTTTAAAGACAAAGGAAGGTGTTATGGGTTTGGGACAACATGGGTTCTGTAAAGACTAACCCTTTAAAGCATCTGTGCAAAATAAAAAAAATGATTTTATTCAGTCCCCAAACTATTGAACACGGTGTAAGTGACACAGCAACAATGTTTTGTTTCGAAAAACCATCCCAACCCTCAAGTGAAATCTTGTTTGAAAAGATGGCAGTGTAGATTTTAAATGTAGCTTCAGTTGAAAACGTGAGGGAAAGTGGCTGATGACTGAAGGCACATCTTCACTAAGAGTCTCCAAGTCTCTTTTTACTGAGGTCACATGATGAGTTTTGTGTTCCAGGTTGATAAAAAGGAGCTGACAGGGCGAACTTTTCTTCCTGTGCCGGGTTATAAAGAGAAGGTTGAGTTTGGTGTGCTGGTGTCCTTCTCTTACAAAGTCGAAGGATCAGGTGAGAGTTGAGGCTGGAAAACTGAGATTAGATGCACTGAGGAGATACTGTATGCAGACGTGTTTAAAATGAAATATTCTCCTGCAGATGAGGAGGTGGTAGTGGCCACTACTCGTATTGAGACCATGCTTGGAGACACAGCTGTTGCCGTCCATCCAAATGACTCCAGATATCAGGTGACAGAAGTTTTCTTCTCAAAACTTTGAAAACTTTTAAGTCAAGGAAACTGAAAGCTTCTTTTCTGTCCAGCATCTCAAAGGAAAGGTGGTTGTTCACCCATTCTGTGACAGAAAGATGCCCGTTGTGTTTGATGAATTTGTGGATATGAATTTTGGAACAGGTAAAAAATGTTTCAAGGTCAAAAAATATAAGTTTTTGTTAGATTGGCGGTCTTCCTCTGGGCTGTTTGCAGTCTACAATATGGTGTTGTTGTACAGGTGCTGTGAAGATCACTCCTGCTCATGATCATAATGATTATGAGGTGGGAGAGAGGCACAAACTCCCCTTCATCAACATCTTCGATGAAAATGGCCTCCTCGTCGGTGTCCCTCCTCCATTCCTGGTAGGCACTCCAGATATTTTAATCTTGCCACAAACATGACTTCAGACTCAATTATTGTTCTTTGAATAGTCTGCATTTCTCTGTTGTTTTAGGGAATGAAGCGCTTTGAGGCGAGGAAAGCTGTGCTCCAGGCTCTGAAAGACTTGGGCCAGTTTAAGGAAGTCAAAGACAATCCCATGGTGGTGCCTATCTGCAGGTTAGACACTGAAACACTTAACTCCTTAATATTCAGTCGTTTTTCTCTAGTGGATCATATTGTGTGAGATGGTTGTGGACGAGTGAAACGTCAATGCTGAAAGTGAAAATGACTTTTTGTAGCTAGGTGGTTTTGGATGGGTATGTAGAACACCGTATAGGCAATGTTTCTTTTCCCTCATTTGTCTATAGCACTTTAAATATCTCAGATCTATGTCAATAGATTTTAATTACAACACATGTTTTTAAAGAGTTTTTTTTCTCAAAATGGGTTTTTTCCTCTTACACTGAGGCACAAATCTCCAATTTAGTAACATGTAAATTAAGCAAGAATTTTAAACTTTAAACAGTGTTTAGATTTTTGTACTAGAGATGTATGCAAATTAGTGCATATTTCATTGAATAATTTTGCATATTTTAACATAAAAATTTTGAAAACTTGTAATTCAAAAAATGTTTGTTATTATCAATGTAATCAAAGTGAACAATGAAAGATTTACAGTTGAAAATGGAACAAAAAGAAAGAAAAAATAATATATATATATATATATATCAGATATAATTAAAAATAAATATATAACTTTTTTTTAGCACATTTTATTTTAGTAATAGATAAAGGCTGTCATTCAGCAACAAATGACACTTGGTCTGTACTTGTTGTTTTGTTCATTTTTTTTTTTTTTTTTTTTTTTTTTTTACAAAGTACTCCAACCAAAATGCTATACGCAGGATTATTATTATTTTATTTTTTTTAAAGCAAAACATGCCACTGTTCAAAGGTTCATGCCAGGTACAGTAAGATAAAAAAAACAGCAATAAAGTGAAATATTATTGTTTCTAAGATGTAATTTATTCTAATCTTTGATCTAATCTAATTTTCAGCAGCCATTAATTTAGTCTTCAGTGCCACATGGTCTCTCAGAAATAATTCTAATATGCTGATTAGTGTCAGAAAACATTTATTTTTGTTATCGATTTTGGAACGTTTTGCAATATTTTTATCCAGAAACTAGGTTACTTTTGTTTTTTTTGTTTTCTTTTTTGCAAATTCTTTCTTGTCCATCAAATGTTTATATTACTTTTGATTGGGTGAATGCATCCTTGCTGATTAAAATGTTTCTTTCCTTCAAACAATCCTACTGACCCTAAATGTTTAAACGGTTGTGTGCAATTGTTTAGTTTAGCTGAATAAATAGACTTATAAGCACATCAGAATATAGTATTTTGGTGCTAATTCATCTGCTTTATAGAAGCTAGCTGAAGAGGACATCTATTCATCTGTAGACCACAAACCAAACTACATTAAAATTCAAACCATTTATGTAATTGCAAATTCATAATTTTATAATCGATGAATAATGTATTTCAGTTTATTAATATATGTTCGAATGCCATCTAATCCTGGTATAGATGTAACCGCTGTTATATTAACATTGGTGTGTTTTTCAGCCGTTCTAAGGACATAGTGGAGCCTCTTCTGAAGCCTCAGTGGTACGTGAACTGCAGCGAGATGGGAAAGCAGGCTGCAGATGTCGTTAGAAATGGAGAGCTCAAGATCATCCCGGACCACCATCTCAAAACCTGGTTCAACTGGATGGACAACATCAGGTGACCCGTTTATCTCAGCCCAGCTAATCTATCCTGGAGCGTTTTCTGTGTGTGTTAATGCTTTCGGCTTTCAGGGACTGGTGCATCTCACGGCAGTTGTGGTGGGGTCACAGGATACCAGCGTACTTTGTGACTGTGAGTGATCCATCAGTCAAACCAGGCGAGGTGAGCACTGCCAGATACAGCTTGCAGTATGTGTACTGGATAAACACAGACGGTGGGAATTATTATGTTGTTGTCTGTGCTCAGGATGTGGATGGACATTATTGGGTCAGTGGGAGATCAGAGGAGGAAGCCAGAGAAAAAGCTGCCAAACGTTTCAATGTCACTGCAGACAAAATCTCTCTTCGCCAGGGTACGAGCTCTCACTCGGTCGTTTTCTCCTCTTGTTTTGTTTATGTCAGTATTTACCCCCAGGCATCAACAAAGCATCTTTGTCTTTGTTTCAGATGAGGATGTGTTGGACACTTGGTTCTCCTCAGGGATTTTCCCCTTCTCCATCTTTGGCTGGCCTACTGAGGTCAGATATTAATACAGCGCAGACACACACACACACACACACACACACACACACTCATTTCACTGGGCAGTATGTAATACTGTAATGGCAGTACTTGGTCTAAATATGCAGACCTAGGACTGTGGCTGATCTTCTCATTCCAAATTTATTTTCATTTAGTTGTTAATTTTATTTTATTTATGGTTATTTTTCTTTTATATTACAAATAATATTTTTTTTTGTATATAATTACATTCTTTTAAAATGTGAAGTTACAAGTATACAAGTATCATATTTTATACTTGTTTAATATTTTCTATTTTTTATTTGAATTTTTGGAACTATTATATATTAATGTTTTATATTAAATATTGTAATTATATTATAACAACTAATTCCAAAAGGGAACGTCAAGTTTCTTTTTTTGTAGGGGTCCCTGGGTCTCTTCAGTGGTTGTGTCAATATCTTGACAATGACACATTTTGATATTTTTCAATACCTAGACTACACTTATTGGTAATTTTGCAACATTTGTGTCGTAGTCAGAAGATCTGAGAGTCTTCTACCCAGGCACGCTGTTAGAGACGGGCCATGACATCCTGTTCTTCTGGGTGGCTCGTATGGTCATGATGGGCCTCAAACTCACCGGAAAACTACCTTTCAAAGAGGTGGGTGTGTTTTTCTTTTTCGTTTATTTAATTTTTGCAGCTCCTGGGGAACTTACTCAGATGTAGGGAGCTGTGTCACTGCAGTCAAAGCTAGACTGCCTTGTGTGTCGTAACTTGTGTTGTAAATCTGATGCGTCGATTCAGGTGTACCTGCATGCAGTGGTACGAGACGCCCATGGCAGGAAAATGAGCAAGTCTCTCGGTAACGTCATCGACCCTCTGGACGTCATCACTGGCATCTCAGTAGAGGTAACTAAACCACAACAGCTCTTCCAATAACACCACATGGCTACATAATGAGCAAAATGAATTTGAGGTGTGTGTGTGTTTGTAGGGTCTTCATGCTCAGCTAATAGACAGCAATCTAGACCCTTTGGAGATTGAGAAGGCCAAACAGGGACAGGTATAACCTGGTATCTTAAGATTTTTGCTATTGTACCCTCAGCTGCTGCAAATTCATTTCTATTATATTTTTCTGTTGGTGTCCGCTCTGTAGAAATCCGACTATCCCAATGGAATTCCAGAATGCGGGACAGATGCGCTCCGTTTTGCTTTGTGTGCTTACACCAGTCAAGGTAAAAAATCTTACAGTATTAGACACATAGTAGTTTACATAGTTAATGTAGAACACAAAAAGTGTACCACAGTGTACTTAAACTAATCTAAAAGGTGCTTGAATGCTATATTTGTTAAGATAAGGTAAAAAAAAAATTAGCATTCTGTGCATTTTTCTTTATTTCTCCCAGGCCGAGACATTAACCTGGATGTCAACAGGATTCTGGGATACAGGCATTTTTGTAACAAGCTGTGGAACGCAGTGAAGTTTGCCATGAGGACTCTGGGAGAGGGATTTGTGCCCTGGGAGAAAGCTCAGGTAAGAGAGATGGACAGGAGGAAGTGATAGATAGATGGAGGATGCGTCGGGACATGATAGCTGTGTTCAGTGTGTTGATTTCCCTCTCTGTTCAACATGTGGTTCTGTGTCTCTCAGCTGTGTGGCAGTGAGAGTGTGTCTGACCGCTGGATTCTGTCCCGTCTGAGCGCTGCAGTAGCACTGTGTGATAGTGGATTTCAGGCCTACGATTTTCCCACAATCACCACTGCCATCTACAATTTCTGGCTGTACGAGCTCTGCGATGTCTATCTGGTAACAAATTCATAAATTTGCAGTTTGAATGTTTAATACACACATTTCTAAATAAGATGTTATATTTTTGAAGGGGAAATTAACTTTTTTTTTTTTCCTGGTGTTGTAGGAGAGTGTGAAGCCGGTGATGAGCAGGACAGACTCAGAGGGACAAAAGCAGGCGGACATCTGCAGACAGACTCTCTACACCTGTTTGGAGGTGGGACTCCGCCTCCTGTCTCCCATAATGCCTTTTGTGACTGAAGAGCTCTTCCAGCGTTTGCCCAGAAGACATGCTCAGGACAGCCCTCCTAGCATCTCTGTCACACCGTATCCAGAAACATCAGAGGTGAGCACAGGTCAAGGTTTATTAAAAACGCTTTATTAATCATGATTTAGTCTTTGATGTCCAGCTATAATGAGCCGTCTTTAGATTTATATCCTGGATCATTTTTCATCGTTGGTAGTGTAGTGGAATGTAAAGGTGACTATAGATTAAAAATAACCTTTGGAACTTCAAAGTTTGGATGAAAAGAAGAGCAGAGAGAGAAAGTCTGAGTGAAATGCTATCTGTAGTGGTTTCTGGTGCGTTAATGGTGTGTTTTGTTTTATTTGTAGTTCTGTTGGCACAGCGAGGACATCGACCGTCAGATGGAGTTTGTCATGACTGTGGTTAAAACCATTCGGTCACTCAGGGCCGATTATAACCTGACCAAGACCCGCGCTGACTGTGAGACCTCACACAGCACACAGCACACTCAGTTTAAAGTGACTGGATTCAACTAGAGATGCACTGATCCAAAGTGAGGGTCAATATTGGTTTCTGGACCGTGTTAAATAGATTGGGCATTGATCTGATGTGACTGACCCAAGTCTAATGCTGAATGGTCATAAAAAATGAGTGCAATATTTGTTGCTTGTCACTTTTTTTTAAATTAGTCAATAATGGATTGTATTATATGTTTAAGACAAAATATTGAATTTAATAGTATAGGCTGTTTTTTTAGTACAGCAGAATATTATAAAATAAAATATTATTCAATTATTTTAATTTTTGTTTTTAATTAAATTTAAAAAAATTTGCATTTTAAAATAAAATGTATTCCTTTAATGGCAAAGCAGCCACTACATGATCCTTTAGAAATCATTTTAATATGCAGATTTCTGCTGATTTTATGTTTATGAAGCATTTTTTATGATTGTCAGTGTTGAAAACAGTAGTGCCTTTTGTTAAAAGCATACATTTTTGTAGGATTCTTTGATCAGCCGAATTTCCTGGAAAAAAACAAAAGTAATAAAGAAAATATAATGCTTTATTTTGAATATATTTTAAAAGGTATTTTAGCATATTTTTATTTTAATGTAAGTTAGTTGTTCAGTTCATGACCTTTATTACAGAATCACAAGAGGCAAAAGTTAGTGCATCTCTAGTCTCAAACACAACCTACTGACTATATGGTATTAACATACAAGAACCTCAGTCTTTCATATTTTTGTTAGCACGTGTTTTCTCTCTTTGTGTCAGGTTATCTGCAGTGCATAGACTCCGATACTGCTGCTCTGGTTCAGATGTACAGTCTTCAGATCCAGACACTGTCTTACTCTCAGGCTATTTATCCAGTGGTGGGGGGCGACAGCACTATCCCACAAGGCTGTGCGGTTGCCATCGCCTCAGATAAATGCACTGTTCACCTCATGCTGAAGGTAAACATTTTTGAAAATGTTGTTTAATGATGAAAGCATTTTGACTTTCATTAATACTCCTGAAGGAGTTTTATTCTGGTTGTCATAATCCCACCACAGCAGCCAAATACGTTCATTAATTTAATCAACGGGAAATGAGCAGATAAAGTCAACTGATATGTAATTCTCTAAAAATAACATCAACACATTCTCAGCACCCTATCATCTGGATTGGCATTGTGTCAAGCATTCATTTCCCCCTCCTACAGCGTCACATTTTAATGAGTGGAATGAGCTTTCTGTGTCTGTAAACATGCCGCTCTCTAAATCCTTTCTTGTGAATCAGGGTTTGATTGATTTGGAAAAGGAGGTCACTAAACTGACAGCAAAGAAAGGGGAGCTGGAGAAACAGATGGAAAAGCTGAAAGAAAAGATGGCCAAGAACGACTACAAGGAGAAAGTTCCTGTGAAAGTGCAGGAGGCAGATGCTGAGAAGGTAAGTGAGATGGAGGGGAAGCAATCTGTCTGAGAAAATGGTCTTAAATTACAGTTTTCTTGAAGAAAAGTGCAACATTTTTATTTTCTTTCCAGCTGAGGCAGAACGAAACAGAACTGCAAAAAGCCAAGGAAGCCATCGAGAACTTCAGAAAGATGATGTAACAAGTCGTCTTCATGCGTTTTTTTCTTTTTTCTATCGTTTATGAAGTTTTCCATTCAGATTCTTTTGTTCTGTCTAATGTATGTCAGTCCTGCCTACTGAATAATTATGTGAGGAAGCTTGAATAAACATCAACCCTAGATGGAAAACTATGAATTTTCTGTTGTTTAATTGTACTAAAAAACTCACTATGTATATGTAAATACACATACTATTTATATGTGTGTGTGTGTATGTATATATGTATATATATATATATACATATACATATATATATATATATATATACACACATACATTTCACGAGTTCGAGCTTGAAGGCATAAAATAGCGAAGCTGATTTGTTGTGCTGCTAAGGGAGGAGACTCAGAATTAGGAGGGCTGCCGAGCCCTAGGGTGGGCAGCCCTAAGGGCTCGGGAGAGGGAAGAGGCAGACAGCCGATTCCCAATCCTGAGTGCCCCCCTGGAAGGAGAGGGTGGGGAAGGGGTAGGAGGCGTGATACTGCGATCGAAGTGAGGAGAGGAAGGAATTGAGGGTATTTATAGGGTGGTTTGAGGCTTCTGATAGGATAACAAGAATTATTAGGGAGGAGGAGAGCTTAACTGCCTTCGCCCCCTCCTCCCAAAATGTTTGATAAAGTCTATTTATTTATATTTATACACACACACACATTTATTTATATTTAATTGTATTATAAAACTCACTATATATGTATATATACACATACTATTTATATATATATATATACACACACACACACATACATTTGTGTATGTAAATAAAACTCAGTTCATAAAGTACTGCTGTCAAACAATTATGATCAATTGCTTCCAAATATGTTTTAATGTGTTCTGTGTATAATTACACAAACATTTTGGAAAAAAATGGTAATGTTTATAGAAATTATTTGAACAAATATACACTTATGCGTGAGTGTATTTACATATGTAAATAAACAGCACACGTGTAAAACACTTATGGTTTTGGATGCAATTAATTAGCGATTATTCATCTGACAGCACCATTATAAATTTTACTTAATATACAACAAATCAGCAGTGCTTGTTCAGAGTTTCAAAAAACAACTATTCCATTTCAAATAAAGAAACTTGTCAACCACAAATGATGACATGATTCAAGACAAACCTAACTACAAAAAAAGTATCCCCTGGTTTTATTTAATATTCATATGTAATATAACATTCAGAACATCATTTTACGATACGATTTGTTTATAATTACAGTGCTCCACAAAACGGGATGAAAATGAATACAGACTGAGAAAGAGGCAAGAGATCTTTGAGTCACTGAGAGTCTCTCAAACGCAACGACGAACCTGAGCATCAACACATTTCCGATCTTCATGTGCCTTCAGGAGGCGGAGCACAACCAATAATTTAAAAAATCTATCAAACCATGCGAACAAATATAAACGAGTAACCCCGTCACATTTAAACAGACGGCTAATTCTAAACGCTGGAACTCAATTGTGTGATTCCCTTTGACCTCTGACCTCCAGCGCTCGCTTCCTCTCAGCCTCATCGGTGCTCTACAGTTTCCAGGGAGGTCTGAACTCAGAAATAGGGAGCGGAGTGCAGTGTGTCGTCTCAAAGTTTCGCATATATTTTCGTGCCTGAGAAAGACCAATGTGATGTTAGACTGATGACCTTGTTTTATATACAGAAAGAGTAGTATTTTTATTCATTGGGCATGCTCTTATTTTTGTAACGTACCAAGAATAGAGCAAGCTGCCTTCTGCCCTCGAGTGTCATGTCTTCACCTAAAACAAAAAACACAAGATCAGATGACCAACAGAAAAATGTTTGTCTTGTTTTAAGCAGAAACTGCAGCCATAGTGATGGAAGTCATTGCTGAACTTCCTGTTTCTATCACACAAGCCCAGTTAAGCTGTATTTGAAGCACGTACCAACACTCCAGGGGAACAGGGTCTCTCTGTCTGTCTGATAGGACTGAAGCACAGACAAGCACCAATCATCATCCACCTCATAGCCCGTGTACACAGATTCTGAGGAGCAGAGGAAAAACATCCTGCTTAATAAAGCCAAATTCAACAGAGAACAAACTCATCTAGAAATTCCAGCTAATACCAACTAAATCGCAATTCTTTGTTCCAAACCCCTATGACCTTTGATCGTCTTCTGAATACAAATCAAGACATGGATGACATTTACCGCTTAAACAATGCCTCAACGTGTCCATAGTGTTGCTTTCTATGCAGGCTCAGAAAGCTTTTAGATTTCATCAAATATCTTCACGTGTTCCGAAGATGAACGAAGGTCTTAGAGGTTTGCGACGACATAAAGGAGAGTAATTAATGACACGATTTTCCTTTTGAGGTGCACCAATCCTATAAAAGCACACCTTCTTCAATCTGTGTCCCTGCTGAGAGCCACTGCCTGACTGCTCTGAGAGCGTCCTCGGTCATGACTTTCGGATACCTGAGACACACAGAGACAGAGATTTAAAACAAACCAACAGAGCAGAAGCGGTTGGTGTGATTTTATGTACTCATGTACTGTCCTGTACCTGTACTGGAGTAGTTTGAGCAACAGGTCATTTCCTCTGTTAGACATGATGTCTTCTGGACCCCTGGATCAAAACATAATACAGCCATGTTAAGTGCAGCAACAAATGCCTTTGCAAACATCTCTGTGTCACCTGTGTCCTGGATAACTCACGTGGTTGTGATGATTTCATCTTTGGTTCTTCTGATTAATAACACTGGTCCCTGATACCTAAAATAAAACCAAATGCATTTAGAGCTCATACTATTATTGTTTTTACTATTAAATGAATCATAATAAAAGGTGACCAACTTGCAGAGCTGTTCAGCGTTGTTCAGGTTCATATACTGCCTTACTGTATGTGTGACCAAGGGTCCTGCGGAACAGAAAAACACATTGGTTCATTTTTTTGGGTCACTCTTTAGAGAACGGAGAGATGAAAAGAACAAAACACTCACTCCAGCTGTCAGGCATGACCTTTAGCGCAAGTGGTAAAAGGTCATCAAACGAGGCATCTAGAACCAGAGCTCGGATCTCTGGGTAAGACATCACAGCCCAGCTGGCTAAAATAGAGCACAGCATTAAAAAACAAACCAAATGTAGCATTTTTTTCTGTTGTGGATCAGTGTTGTCTGATCTGTGATTGGCTGGTTTGGCGGGTGTGGGACTGTTTACCTGTGAAGCCCCCTATTGACCAGGCGTACACGATAATGTCACTCAACTGGAAGCCCAGTTTGTGTACGGCAAACTGAATGACGACGTCCATCGCATTGGCCTCGTTTTGAGGAAATGGAACTCCCTGAAAAAGTATAGGAGATAAAATTGATTGACAATAAGACATTATTTGTGTGCTGTTACGCCAAGGTCAGTGTGACGCTGACTTACTGTACTCCCGCCAAACCCTGGGTGATTCCAGCCCAACACTGAATAGCCGCCTGCAAGCACAAGAGAGGAAACAGTTCGGCATGCATCTCGCGCTTTAATGGTATCTAGCACAGACACATTGGGCCACAAAACATTTACCTTCCAGTGGAGTGTTCATGCAACCAACCTCATAGAATCCTGCATTTCCTTCACAGCAGATCACCTGTGATGAACACTCTATTAGCTTTGAAAAGCGGCTTGAGGTAATCTGATTTCAATATAGTATTTTTTCCCCTTTCCTCTGTGGAGTGAAACATTTACTTCACGCTACAAACATTCTTACCAGAGTTTTTCCAGCTTGTCCTCCATCTTTCCTCCGGTCCACAAACATGGTGTCAATATCATTCCCATCACAAGCCACTAGTTTGTTCCTCTGACCGTCATACTGAACATAAACACACAAATCATCTATGAATTACTACATACAGTTCTAATTGTAACTAGCTCTAATAATAGTTAAAGTAATAGTTATAATAAAAAAAATAATTAGTGCTTTAATTAAGCAAAAATTCATTAAACGGTTCAAAAAGAAAGCAATTCATAATATTACAAAAGATTTCCATTTAAAGTAAATACTATTCATTTGAAATTAATATGAATCAAACAAATCCAGAAATAAATCTCCCACAAAAAAAATATTAAGTAGCACAACTATTTTGAACATTAAAAATAAATTTTAAGAATAGAATACATTTAAAAATACAAAAGCTGTTCTTTTAAATTGTTCTATTTTCTTAAAATATAACTGTTTTACTATATTTTAAATGCAGCCTGATGAGCAAGAGACATTTTCAAAATCCGGGGAAAAAAAATAATAATAAGTAAAATTCTTCAACAAAGATTGCACTCATAAAATTGAAATTCAACATCATTTATAATTTCTTTTTTATTATTGCTAATTTAAATATTTCTATATAACCTTGATATGTTCACTACCGTGGGAGTTTATTAGGTGTTACTACTGAATGTACTGTAGTATGGGTTTGTACTTGTATGTGTGTGTTACCTCTTCTATGAGTCTGGCCTGGCCCTGCTGTAACATGGGTCTCATGGCCTTCTGCAGAAGACCCACTGAGCCCGGGTACAGCATCCTCCGGCCGAACGAGTGCGCTATTACATAACTACACAAAACACACACATATATGAGAACCTGTGCTGCTGACCTCTAATCTAAACCTATGCATCTGTACAACCCTAACAATAAAGCAAATGTATTATCACACACTCTTACCTTAAGATGTGGCATGGTAGTGTGCGGACTGAATATATCACACTGTCTGCTGCTCCTCTGTGTTTCGGCTCCGGCCTTAGCAGGGACACGCCACCTTTAGACAGCTTCCTGCAGTCAGAGGAATGACATCAGACACACGTCGCAAGAGCGAGCCGATGAATAATGCAAACCCCAAAACTAGCAGAGAGAGAAACACAGGTTTTACTTACGGACTGCTGACTTCTCTCCAGCTGAAATCTACAGGCCAGTGTTTGAAGTCGAAGTCAAAACACGCAAGTTTTTTCTGAATGGGAGAGAATGGACATTCGTTGAATGGACTCAAGCAAAGCTCCATGGGAATGTTCTTATGACACACTGCTGCCGCCTCACCTTGTTGTTAGGCGTGTTGTTCTTCCTGGTTTCCTCCAGTATGGAGATGAACTGAAGGTACTCTGGGTTTCTCCAGCGTCCCCAACCTAACAACAGCACACACAAACACGAATCATGTTTAACCTACAGCTGTATTCAATGTTAGCTTACGACAGAGTGAACATAGGCTACATATCAACTACAAAATGATGTCATTAAACAGACAAACATTACTAATAAGCGTACAATGAAAGTAAAATCTTGTCACCTCTCAGACAGGCCACTCCTATCAGACAGACCAGCGCTGTGCCAACATACTGACTGAGAGGAGCCAGCTTACTGCTGCAGATGTACCCTACAACACACAATACCTCACCGCTGTTAATTATTCATTCAATTTATTAAGGTTCAACACGAAAAGCCAGATGTGAAATGAAGTGTCATATGTGTAGATGAGGCAAGTTCGCAAAAGAGTGACTGGGAGGCATCAGTTACTTACAACTGCTTGAAAAGTAAAAGTAAATCAGACCGTCACATGTCATTTTTTCCATCAATGTTTGTGGTTGTGATAGCTGTTATGGATGTAAATTAGCTGAAAACATAACTATAATTAATGTAAATACACAAATAAACTTGTAATCATGTCAATTAGTACCTAATTTACCCCTACAAACTTCACATGAATCTTGCAAATGTATGTTTTACTTATTTTTATGTCTATTAGGGGCAGTTTCCCGAACAGGGTTTAAGACTAGTCCTAGATTAAAATAAATGTTAAGAGCTGTCTAAACTGGAAAAGGCTTGCACTGCGATATCTTAAAATACATTATTGTCATTGTCTGGTTTTAAAATGCTCACAGATAATGCATTTTTGTAAGACACGTTTCTAAACATTCTTAAATGTCCTAAATTAGCAAAGGTCTAGTCCTGGCTTAATCTAATCCCTAACCGGGAAACCGGTCCTATATGTATAGGGTTTCATTTAATGAATATTTAAACAGATATAAAGGTCAATATATTGATATGTTTAGCAAAAACTTAACCTCGCGCATTAAGGGTCAAACTTGTTTCTATTGGTTTTTAAACAGTGGAGCCTACTGTGCAAGTAATATATCATGAACATCAATTCTTGAGTTTCTGATTTAATTCTAAAAATAACACATATCAGTTTTCACGGTGGAATACATTTTGAAACACCGGCTCAGCAGAAGAAATCAGTTATCTTGTTATATAGGCTAATCTGTTCTGTGACTTCATAATCATCATAACTTAACGCTATCAAATACAGTTAGCATTGTTACTTAATTACACAATTAACTATTACAGAATGCCATTAAGCCCATCTTTGTAAAGCGCACTTACACAGCCTCTAACCACAACTGAAGCCATATCAATAAGATATACAATACAACCATAATCAAAACGACATCATACTGGATTTACCATTAAACTACAGTTATTATCATAATATTACACTTGCACCGTAACACCTTAGATTCAGCTATGCTCAAATTAGATCATACCTTAGTCATGATGTAGAAGAGCTCGTTCAGTTTAGACGTTTCAGCATGGCTCATTCACAAGCTGAACATCAGTGCTCTAAAACCTCTTGTGAACCAGACTAAAAATACATACAGCACTACTGTGAGAGCATTAGCCCGTGACTCATCTGATATGATTACACCTGCTGAACGTAATATTAAGACTGAACCAATCAACAGCTGCTCGTGTAATAACAGATCTGCATACAGAAATGCATGCTATTATTTGCACAGCATTAAACTGGAAGCAAGAACAAAAATAAAAGTGCATTATGTTAAAACACTGTTTATTTGTAGGCTTCTTATTATAATTTTAGCACACAGAGAATAGGTTTGCGGTTGTGTGATGCTGCATTTGCGTTTTACCTTTTCTATAGAGATAACAGAGGAGCAGCGGAGAGCTGTAGTAGGACAGAGACCACAGCACTGAGGCCTGAAGGACGACACATGATAGTGATTAAACTTCACATTGCAAAACCTTTCTTTTTTTTAACATTTGGAGGAAAATGTGGGACAATGTGCAATGAAACTGTGCTCACATACCCAACCGAGGATGCTGTCTGTGTGTCTCTCCAAACGTCTGGGCTGATAATTCCAGCCCTACACAAGGCAGAGACAGCTAGTTACAAGTTTGTATACAAAGTATGCCATGAGTCAGTTTCTATGCTTATTATACCACAGATATTGAAAATACTGTGGTCACTTGTTATTTGATTCAGATTTTACATAAAACCTTTAATTCCACAAGAAACCATTTTAAAACTCACATAAACACCTGCAAATAAATGTTTTAATGTATATCCCAAGACAAATAGTAGACTCTGGATTATCACTGATGCTGTGCTTTTCCCCCCAAAAGTTATCAAAGCCAAAATCCACAAAACCAGTCTTTAATCACACAGGTGGGCTTTATTTGTAGCAATAGCCAACATTGCATTGGTTACAATTATAGATTTTTCCTTTTTTTTAAACAAAAATCATATTAAGAAATTACAAAGTTTTACGAAGATATTGTGTCAAAATGTAATTTCTGATAGGTTATATGCATTGCTAAGGACAACTTCAGAGGCGATTTTCTCAATATTTAGATTTATTTATTTATGTGCATGTTTTCAAATAGTTCCATCTTGGCCAAATATTGTCCTATCAAACTATACATACATTATGAGCTTACTTATTCAACTTTCAGATGATGTATCAATCTCAATTTTAAAAAAAACATTGACCATTATGACTGGTTTTCAGTGTCACATATTGTGTTTTTACAGCTGTAGTGTAATAATTATTTTATTATTTGGCATAAAATGAAATGTCTGTATAAATAATGTCATTAGAGCTAAATGTAACCAAACAGAAACAAAAGGGGGAAATTACAAGACATGAAAACATTTATATATAGGCTAGTTACAAAGATATCGGTTTAGTTTTAGCCAATACCATGTTAAACCAATAAATTGTTTTATGGGAGAGCCTACGGTACAAATTCTTTATTTTACAGTAGTTAAAACAAAAGTTTCCTTAGTATTTTAGAGGGTATGGTGTGTGAGACTAGTCTCTCTGTGAAGTGGGTTAGAGAAAGGTTACCACATTACTCGTTATTCGGTTATTATTGCAACAGTATGATTCATAGCAATGACAAATGCCAGATGTCTAACCCCAAACAGAACCAGAATAACATCACAATAATTCGGCGCATGGGTTTGATACTAGTGTTGTTATAGTCGAGCTCCTCGTGACAGATGGGCAGCCCTGTCACTCGACCACCAGAGATCAGCTCTCTTCGGTTAGCTAACAGCCAATGGATGTGTTTCAAAACCGAGTGAGCTGCCTATCTAGGAAGTGTTTTAGGACATTATTTGAACTTATACCGAACGTTCCGATAAAATCAAATCGCATATGATGATCAAATGCTCTCTAGATAGGCAGCTCACTAGGATTTGAGACTCCGCCGATAGTACAATTATGCACTTCCGTACATTCTTGTGAGACTGCTCTCAGCAGTGTTTTAAGGCTATGGCTCAGTCTAAAGGGGAAGTTAGAGTCGTACCCTGCGGGGCGGTCTGCCGTCAGTACGTGTTTGGTCCGGTGAGCGGTGAATCCGCTGTAGATTGGGCCCGAAAAGGCACCGGAGCCACATCCAGGCGGCCATTCTCACCTCAGTCAGGAACTACGGCGGCCTGCGAGGATCAGAAGTAGCCTACTACAGCAGCGAATGCGAAAAATAAAACCACGTCACAGCCGCGGCTTCGGTGTTCAGTCTCAAATAGTCTCAGTGACAATGAGGTGTGTTTTACGAAGGACTATTACATATTGCTATCAATAAACAAAATGTGATCATAAATGAGGCTCAGTGACATGCTCACGTCTCAT
>JAUMHP010000023.1:438939-476242 GCA_032361065.1 Enteromius trimaculatus
AGGTTTAGGGGCAGGTGTTGGGTTACGTGCTCATATAAATAAATGAATGTAAATAAAACTGTTGTGACTGTTTACAGTGAAAAATCACACCCAATACACAATAATGGCAATATAATTAACTAATATTTGAATCCAAATCCGTGCGTGGATCACGGATGATGCCTGTCACTGAATTACATTGTAATCTTTACGTGAGCCCATCACGCAATTTTCGATGATTACGTGACACTAACACGGAATTATGCATAAAGAGTTCGTGGTTATTTCACGCAATTCTGTGAGATCAGGTTGTCCCAAAAGTAAAGTGTGTTGGTTTCAGCCTCATGCTGTGGGGCAGGGACTCATCAGAATAGAAGGAACGCTCAACGCAGCAGAAATATAGAGATAGCCTTAAAGGAAGCCCAGTCCAGAGCATTCAGAAACTCAGAAGGTTCACCTTCCAACAGGACAATCACCCTAAACACACAGCAAGAGTGGCTTATAGACAACTCTGTGACTGTCCTTGAGTGGCACAGTCACACCCTGAGCTTAAACCCAATCAAATATTACTGGAGAAACCTAAACATGTGCAACCTATCCAACCTGACAGAGACTGAGATGTGAAGAGGCAAGGAGAAGAATGGCAGATAATTGCCAAATGTTGATGTGCAAAGCTTGCTACGTCAAATCCAAAAATACTTGAGGCTGTACATGCTTTTGCTAAATATTGAGTTAAGAAATTAAAAGAAATTTACTAAGTTGTGACATCTCTATTTTTGCTTTGCCATTCTGGTGTATGGAGTGTAGATGAATGTGATGGTAAAAAGTTATTTAAAGCAGTTTCATAGGTTGCAACATAAAACATGAAAAAGGGGGGTTGAATGCATTTGCAAAATAAGTGTATAACTTAAATACACTTCTCATGTTTTTATTTTTTTGTGCTGTTTAGTTATTTCAAAACTAATGTTTTTTTTTTTTAAGCTGGAGCAGTTACTAAAGTACTAATTGTTGAAATCAACATTAACTAAGGTTAACAAATGCGTTTGAAGTATTTTTCATTACTTGTTTATGTTTAATAATGTTATTGTACTAATGTAGTAAAAATGTAACCTTATTGTAAAGTGTTAACTTATTTTTAAACACCATATTTAAAAAGGTTTTATTTAGGTCAAATGTGGCATACTATATAAAAATATCTTGACATATGATATAAAATGCCATGATGTAAAATACATGATATCTATAAAACTGGCAGGCTAATATACAACCTTAGAAAATATGTTTTAGGCTTTATCTTTTGCCCTAACAAATATATATATGAATCCAACATACAAGTGTATGATGTATATATGATAAATGTGCCACAGAATATTTGACATTCTGCTTTGACAGAAAATATTTAAGTGGCCAAAAGTGCCCTTAGAGTTGAGTCTCTGATCTTACGGGGTAAATTCCGGAAATCATAACTCGATGGACTAGCTATTAGCCTACCTCTCGATGGGGGTAGATAATTATCATTAAATGAAAGAAAGCGAGGGATTATTAGTTTGAAAAACACTTGTTGCTGACGTTAGCGGGCGCGATGACGCTGAATCTGAAGTTCTCGTAGGACGCGGATGTGATGTCATCACGGACAGTGTCTCCATAACGACGCCTCGTGCTGCAGTGACGCCAGCCCCGGCTCGTGGTGAGGGGGCGTGACTCAGCCGATGCCCCATTCCCCTCCTCCTCCCCCCGCGAGCGTGTGGGCGCGAGCGAAACACGACACCCGAGAGAGAGAGAGAGAGAGAGAGAGGGAGAGAGAGAGAGAGAGAGAGAGAGAGAGAAATGGGGGAGGAGACAGCGAGTAGTTTCAGACTAGGGAGAGTGGAGGAAGGGAAAAAAAAGTCGGTGTGAAAGAGAGAATGGGAAACTGACTGATATACTGCGAATGGCGAGCCTCGGGAAAGCAGATGACAAACTAACACAAGGATAAAATGTTGCGAAAATCATCAGCTGGGATCAAGAGCACGAGTTTGTAACAGAGAGACGCGGAGCGCTGCTTCCCTGCGGTGTTGGGATTGAATCGATCGCTCCCGGGACAGACGGGAAAGCGCTGTTTTGGAACTCCGCTGCACCCCGTCCCGCCGCGCCAGTGGAACTAGCGAGCCTCCTCTCCCAAACTCGGCGCTGTCGGTCGGGGGTTTGGAGGGATCGCGAAAAGAGGCCAGAAACCGTTCAGCGGGAGCAACAAGAGCGCAGATCATTGGACAAAAGTTTGGCCTTTTGGAGACGGGGAGCGGGAGAGGCCGAGTCTCGCCACTGCTGAACTCACCCCAGCTCGCTGTGTGTCAGGGGCAGATAACTTCACCATGAAAACCCCCGGGGACGCGGGTAAGTTGCCCAGGCATTCATTGTCAAGTGCTGCCGCAACTTCTTTGACTTGTTAGCTTGTCGAGCCTGTGCATCGAGTCGGGATTTTACACAACATCAGCTTTATTCAGCAAATCAGTCAAACAACTGACTTCTACTAAATTCTACTTTTCTACTTCTACTTTTTAGAATTTGACAGTTTCCCCCATGATTTATTACTCTCACATGTCAGCAGATTCACTACTATGATATGTTTTGGTTTGGATCACATAGTTAATCTCATTTGTGTTTAACTCGTGAACTTGAATGGCAGCTTTCAAATGTTAAAACTAATAATCATATCCTCTTACGGTGTAGACTTGTTAATCCAGCCCAGACTAGTCGTCGCAATGTTAACAATTCAATAGTTAGCGGTTTTACTTTAAATAGTTACATTCAAACCCAATGACCGCTTAATGTGGGTTTCGTCCAGTCCTGTCTGCGCTGAACCTGTTGAATGGCTACAACTTCAAAACAGCAGCTTGTTCATCTGTGGTTCTTGGAAAGATATCGACATCGACGCTGTTAAAGTGAATTCCCCGCAAAATATTAAATAAGTTACCTGTCTTCCCTAAATGTTCCTCCTCGCGCTCTGCGCCTGTAGCAGTAGCATGGCACACTCAAAATGGAAGCCCCTCTTTTTGCGCCGGAGTGTTTAATTATCATGTTACTTTGTTTACAAACGAACCACTTTACATTTGCTCCAGTTTCTAGGGTTTTAAACACAGTCCTTTTAAGCTCGTAAAGAGCAGTGAAGCGTAATAACACAGAGCAGTGCGCTAATATCCAGTTAGGTGAAAGGACTTTTGTGATGAATGCTTTCCAGTAGTTTGAATTCACTTTGATCGCTATTAGCATACTTGCCGCAAGTGTTCATTTCCTAACATGTATCTACTTGTCCAGTATGCACTTGCGGAGTCGCTACTGTCCCGCCAAACTACAGGAAGTTTCAGTAGCCGTGTTCAGGAGGCCTATTGTGGCATGTTTGGGAATCCATGTTGAGACTCAATCTCTTTCTCTCCCTCAAACACAATAATTTCTCTCGCATCACGATTTTCCCAGCGGTCGTACCCCGCCACCCACGCAGCTCGAAGTTTTGTGGACTTTTAACAATTATGTTCATCAACGCTGCGAGCGCGCGACGTCATTACCGAGTGTGCGAGCGCGCGGTGCGTTGAAGTTCTGTCTCGCGCTGTTGACTGGCTTTATTGAAGTTCACCCTGCTGTGCGTGAACTCCTACCACTACATGGGCTCTTTCTCTTTTCACCCTAATTATTCCTCACAAGTAATGCTTGTTGTTGTTGTTAGCCCAAATTTAAAATTTTTTGTATGTAGTGTGTTAAAATTGCCTTTTTTATTTAAAGGATACCAGTGACATGTGCCAATGATTGCATCTAAAATCTTTCCAGCTTCTCTTGCCTTTTCTGATTGTTAGTTGAAAGCCTGGGTTAGCTAAAGTTATTTTCTTTTAATATTATTGATAAAGAATGTTACTATATCCCAAAGACTGTTTGCATGTGTGTGTGAAAATATCTCAAAGAAACGCATTGCCTAAAAAGTTATGCTATGCTGTGATTCTGATATGAACACATTCGAAAACCACATTTTACTTTCAGCTGTGATTTGTTCAGACAGCATTTTTCAAAAATTGCCCTAAATGGAGTGCGTTTAAAAATAATAAGGTGTATAAAATTTAAATTTGAGGAGGGTTTTGTGGCTGACCCCTTGACCTGCTCAAAAATGTATACTTGCATTAGTAGCATTGGTTTTCACTTGCAAGATAAATATTTAATATGGCACATATCTCATCTTTAGTCCACAGACGATGGCATTTTAATGTATGTTGATTTTGCTGAACATCAGCGCTGAGGTGCAGGGACCGGATGAAAAGTTGCTTTAAGTCAGGTGGCAAAAACTACTACAAATACCTTGTGGTTTTATCATTCTACGGCTGTGCAGGCCACATTCTGACCTCGATAGTTACGAGGTGAGCTCAGCTGCTGAGTATGCAAGCCAGTGAGCGAGCAGGAGAGTGAGACGAAGATACAGTACTCAGTATAGGATGTGGTTTCCAAGTTCTTCACTCTTTATCAGATTTTAGTATCTCTCTAGTCTGTGTTCTTACCTGCAAACACCCACAGCGGTACAAATACGAAGCGCATTTCGGTGAGAGAGCATTTTCTCTGAAAGCCGTGGTTTGTTATGAGAACAGGAGGTGACAACAGCGCTGGTATGGTGTGCATCCTGATAAAAGTCATGTGTGTGTCTGTCAGTCAGTCCTTGTAAAACTGACACTATCGACTTCATCAAAAAGCTGTAGCCACATGAATCGCCTTAGATAAGAGACTCTGCTCTTATCAGTTCCTCACTCTCTGACTGCCTCTTTGCATGAATTCAGAGAATGATGCACACCTCTTCAGGCTTCCTTCTTTTCCGGGTGCTGTGTGTCTGCACAAATAGGCTTCAGCTGACCCTGACTGATCTCGTTTCCTCTGTAACATCTGAAAGTGTCTGTGGTTGTAACTATGGTCTACCCATCAGGCCTCAGTGTGTGTTTAGTACAGCAGTATGGCTAACCCTGTAATTTTGTTTGCTGTCTCATGAGATGGTCGTGAAGAAGTAGTTCACTTCCAGACGAAAAATGAACAGATAATGTACTTACCCCCTTGCCATCTAAGATGTTCGTGTCTTCTTTTTTCTTCAGCCATAAAGAAATTGTTTTTTGAGCAAAACATTTTAATATTTCTCTCCATACAATGGACTTTCATGGTGCCCCCGTGTTTGAACTACTAAAATGCTGTTTAAATGCAGCATTGGAAGAAGGGTCTTCTCTAGTGAAACGATTGGTTATTTTCTAAAAAAAAACAAAACAATTTATGTACTTTTTAAACTTAAATGCTCGTCTTGTCTACTTCTACATGAACTCTGCTATTTCTGGTTCATGACATTTAGGGTATGTAGAAAAACTCATTTAATTTTCTCCTCCAACTTCAAAATCACATTACATTGCCATTTTACGTTTGTTTTGTTTTTTTTGGTTGATACTTCTGCAGCAATGTAGGATGACAATTTTGTATTCAATATTCAGTATTTTCCCGCATAGGCATTTGTAACTTTATGAGGTCACTTTTTTTTCCCAATCATATTGTGTCAACCTTGCCTTATTCTTTTTTTATTAAGTTTAAGCAATCATTAAAATACAGTACATTATTAGTGGGAATAATTACATAAGCTATTAATTAAAATAAATTAATATGCTTGCAGACATTCAGCACAGCTTCTAGTAAGATATTGCTTTTATGCAATAGTTATGCAATAGTTAAATAAAAATAAATGTAACTTGAATAATGTTCGAGAGTAAAAACAAGTTATATATATATATATATATGTGTGTGTGTGTGTGTGTGTGTGTGTGTGTGTAGAGTTTTTTTTTTTTTTTTTTTTTTTTTTTTTTTTTTGGTCTAACAGTAGTATTGTTTTTTTTGTCTTTAAAACAAATCAGTTGAGTGAGTTATTCAGTGACACCATGATAAATACAGTCCCTTGTTTTGATCTTGAGTAAATCAGTGGTGTATAAATCAGATAATTCAATGCTCCAATCAAATTCAAACTGTCGCATGAATAAATGTAAATAATAGCAACTATATCACATTTTAAATTCCAGGTGCATTTTTGACCCAGCCCCAGATAATTTCGAACCCTGGCACGGTTTTCGTGTTGCTTACACTATTTATTCGACATGTTTTTGTGTGTGCCGTTGTCATGCTCACTGGAAGCTGGTTTCCATGTAGGTGTAATAGATTGTTAATTTGGAATAATTAGCAGCCTTTTATCACTCGTTCACATTGTCACACAGGAGACCGTGTGCTCCATTTTAGTCAGTGTTATGCAGCCGCCTCACTTGTTCAGGTCTCTCTGGAACCAGTTCAACATCAACAGGCACCTCTCTATGTTTACATGCTTATGTATCCTGTTCGGCAGCATGTGTGTGTTTGTGCGAGCCAGCCACCGAGCGAACGTGTTTTGTATTTTCCGCACCGCCTAGTTTCCCATCAAACTGATTGTGCCATCATGCTTTTTCTGTGAATGCCTGTAAATGTCACACACATAGGCAGGATTTTTCATTGACACTGAAGTGTGAGCTTCAACGATAATTTTTTTTTTTTTTTTATACACCGCTCGCCTTGGGGAGCGCTTGTACCTCGTTTTTTGAGCTTTGGGAATAAATGTTTCGCTGGAAGTGTACGGATGGTGTATTTCTAGGGATGAATGAGGTCCTCTGGGGTTGAATAGTATTTTGTTTGTTTTTACCCCTGGAGAACAATAATGGTGTGTCCACCGACAGGGGAGCACAGTGGTTTGTGTGTGTTAGCCATGTCAGTGGGTTACGGGGGCAGCGCAGAATACGAGCGAGAGCGTCCATGTGTTGGAGTCATTTATGGACTGACAGAAGCACAGAGGCCCCTGTGTATGATCGGGGGGAGGGGGGCAACAAGTGTGTGTATGACCCTGACCTCGTGACCTTCCATAGCTGCACCCCTAACCCTGCATTCCAGCACACGCCCCTGCCCCCACTGGTCACATGCCACGCAGCCAATGGCATGAGTGCCCAATGCCATCTCCTCAACCACATATGATACTCAAGAAGAGTGCACGAACCACGTCAGCCTGGTTTCATTTCCTTATCTAATTTCCTAAATTCTTCTGTGTAATTCCCCATTTCTTTAAATCAGAAGTACTATAGATTGACAATATTTAATTAAGCTTCGGGGTTGGCTCTAGTTAGTGAGGTCAGATGTCATCTCGCTTTCACTTTCCTCCCCTTCTGTCCTGTTCCTCCTCCTCTTCAAGCATCGGGAGAACGTTAAGCATTCGCAGCTAATGTGAGGTTTGAGTACCAATGCGAAGAGAAGCGCACACGAAGAAGTTGATGATTGAAGTGTTGTGGAAAGAATAGTTTAACCGATGCTCTATTATGTGGTTTGATATTTGCATGTCTTTCACAATAGCATACCTCACATATCCAAAGAGCCTTCAGTAGGATGTTCATTAACATAACAAACCGCTGAAGGTGAACTTAGAGGCCTTTATGAAGGCACGTAAAGCAGTGTCAGGGTGCTAATTTTTGGGTTTCCATTCAAGCACAAAAGAACCGAGCTTTGGTTTTTCTGCTTCTGCTGATTTTCAAGCAGATTTGTAGCGGTACAGTGTCGCTAGCATGTGAGTGAACAATGTGTATTCTGTCACCACATTACCTGCACACAGATATCCTGGTGTAATTGTAAGCTAAAACCAGTCATCTGGTGGATTTTTGACAGCTCCAGGGCTTTTGTGAAAATTACAGTACTTTAGCATTTTTATATCTCCACTTACGGTCAGTCGTATTGAGCCAAGTGCATTATGGGTTACGTTTCACCAATTTTATTTTATTTTTTGTCAAAAGGGAATGCCCCAGGCCGTCTTGGTGAATCACTTTTAAGTGCCATAATAGAGTAAATATGTTTAGAAACACTTAACATAGTATTATTACAGATTCTTTAAACAGACGTGCAAGATAATTGTTTTCGCATATGTTTGTTTTCCAGTCACAATGGCTGATAACATTCCATAGAAATGTTTTTTTTTTTGTCATATATAGCCTACTTGTTTCAAAATATAATAATAAAAAAATACTTCTTTAATAAAACAAAGCCTTTGATTTAAGGTTTTTTGTTTTTTTCCTCTTCAGTAATGTAATATGTCAAAATAATGTAATATTTGTCCAAAATAGTTTTTGAATGGTGGTAGCATTGTTGCTTTTCTATAAGTGAGATTTAAAAAAAAAAATAAAGGTAGACAAAAATGTATATATCTTTGCAACAATTTGTTTTAATTAGTTTGTTATGGGTTAATTACTACTACTACTGCTCAAGCTTTATTATTTCTATCTGCACTCTCTATCACTTTATATTAATGATAATAATAATGTTATTTGTTAAAAAATAAAAATGTTTATCTTTTTATTGAACTGATAGAAATGTTCTATACAATGAGAAATTGTCTTTTTATGGATGTTACAAAGTAAAACGTCTTACTTTCTAATATCTTCATGCTATCTGCTCCTAATGGTTACGTTTTCAAATATGTATGCCATCTTTGATATCTGCGAAGGCGTGTCCCGCCAACCAACAGGGCATTAAAACATATGGCTTTATTTATATATTTAGCAAAACTCTGATTCACAAGCTTAAAAACATCTTATCAGGACTCGGATAATCCTGTTCCTTTACCTTTCCGTATTCAATTTTTACGAGAAGTGCTCAGAAGAATCTGCGTTGACATCTAAATGCTCCCTTAATTCAATTGCTACTTTGACTGTGCCCATGGGATCATCAGGGAAAAAAGTCCCAGACTGCATTGCACAGCATAAAAGAAAAGAAATCTCATTAATTTACGAACTCTTAAGCATTGAGTAATTTTTTTTAAATTGATTATTTGTATTCAATTCTGTGTATGTTAATATGTTTAATGGTTAAGTGACCTTTTCTGCTGATTTTAAGCTGATCTCTTTCTGACCACTGTTCACACTTCATACTGTAGCTTTCCATCACACTTTCAGAGAAACCTCCATTAGCCTTTTATTAGACTTGCACATAATTGCACTGCACAAAAAGAGTTCGGACATCTGTTTTCACTCAATTAGGACGACGCAGAAGAGACGCAGTCTTGCAGACTATATACATATTGAGCCACGTTTATTGATTTTGAATAATGGACAAAGTGTTGATATTGATGGACGTGCCATTGACATCCGATAATAGGGCGATCTTCTCATGGTTCAGCAAACACTCACTCTGTAAACGCTGACACACATGCTCTCACACTGGTTTGTTTTGCAGAAGAAAAAAAAAAAGTGGACCTCCCACATTCCTGCTCAAAGCTTAAATCACTGCAGCCTGTGTGGCATTACTCATTCCAGGAAAAGCATTCTGCCAAACGCACACACTCATTTACTCAAGCACTAACTCTCACACATCGAATCGCGTTCTTGGAAAAGCTGTGTTTTTAGCGCGTTCTTGAACACGGGCGCTTCAGACCCTCACACAAATAACGTTGCACAGATGCAGCACAAACTAAAACTTTTAGGTCGTGTGTATGAGCATCACCTCGAATCTTTTTCTCAGCGACCATCAGAGCTTTAACTATGTTTGCGGCTGTGTTTCTTTCTGTCACGCTGTACTTTTCCCGACACTTTTTGTGCTGAACCGGCTGCTCATTAGAGCTCAGCTGCTGTTAGATTGTGTGTTCTGGGTCCAGACTGTCATCAGGAGCTTCTGCGCTTGAACCTGATGAAATGCAGCCTGCTCTGCTGTTAAAGAATGTTACTGTGTGTGTTGGGAGAGAAATGTAATACAGGTACTTTACAGAGGCTGCATTGTCATGAGCATGACTCAGTGCAACACCTGGATTGTGTGTGTGTGTGTGTGTGTGTGTGTGTTTCTGAGTGCAGCATCCAGCCACGTTGAGACGTTAACTGATGTTAAGTGCTGGTCATAAGCACTTCAGATAAGGAGCGTGTTGCTCACACTATGTGAGACATTTCCTTTTTCTCTGTCATTCACCTTGGACCCCCTCTCCATGAATCTCTGGATGTGTGGTCCAGATGTCTCATTAAAGATGATGTGAGAAGCAGTCTCCAGAAGAACAATAAACATAATTGTATTATTGAAAATGTATTTAATTATAGGATAGATATAAAAAAAAATCCTAAAGTTATTAAAAGATATTTTAATGTTTACAGTGTATTTATGATATTGTATTTATTTAAAACAATAAAAAGAATGCTCGTTTTCATAGATACTACTTAGTTTTATGAATTAAGTGTTTTTAAGATTGCATAGAAATAACCAAAAAATTGTAATTTTTGTCATTTTATTGTAATTAAGATATATAATTGATTTATCTTAATAGCATAATGGCTAGTTTAAAGTTTCAGCGATAGTATAAAATACAATAGATGTCTGTGTAATGTCCTTATTTAGCTAGGTAAACATGTCTTTGTATGTGTACGAGTTTGTGATAATGCTGTTCAAATAATAATGAAAGTCCGTGCACACACACTTTTATTCATTATATACACAGTCTAAACCTGAGTGTGTGTTTGTGTGGTCAACTGCCGGGAATTCAAATGCTGTCTGGCGCCACTTTACCACCCCACCCCACCCCCTCTCCTCCGTACCCCGTTCCCTTTCTTTCTCTTCTGAGGAATGCAAGATCATGTTCTCTCTCTCTCACTTTCTCTCTCTCTCTGTCTCTCGGCCTTGTTTGTCCTCTGTCCTTCTCTTCATGTGCTGAAACCTGTTCAAGAGCTTCTGGAGTTTGTTCTGAACTTTGAACTAGTTTGTCACCGGCATTTACGGCACTCACTTTCTAATTCATCAGTTAGGGCGTGTGTGTTTAGTGAAGGGAAGGTCTGTGTGTGTGTGTGTGTGTGTGTGTGTAGTGTTGGATGTGAGCAGGCGAGTGTGTGCACCTGTAAGTACTGTTAATCATATAAAGGCCAGGATGGAAGACAGGTGGAAAAATTTTCAGAGCTGCGAAGAGAGGACGTCCTTCCCTCACGTGCCGCCCCGCTTGTTGTGTAGACACTTTGTTTGAGTTGTGATATTCTGTTACACGTTCACAGAAGGCCAACTGGATTTCAACCCAACGTGGTGTGACTATATTAATAACATAACTGCGCTGATACAAGTTGCCAGGTTTGAATGTGAAATGAGGTTCAGTGGGTTTTTAAGCTACAACAATTTGTGTATAAAGGGAAAAAAATATATCAATTACTTTTTAATTTAAATATTTAAGCATAGAAAGTATTAATGTAAAGTTGCCTTGAAGGGTTAAGTTGTCTTTTAATTTCAATCTGAAGCATTGCAACAGATTATTGTTATTCAAATATAGTTGGAAGTAACAAATTTGTTCATCACTATACCAAACTGTACAGCAAAAATGATATTCATAATATAATATTGTGTTTTTATTTTATTTACACATTTATACCGAAAACATCATTAACTTTTAAGGTATTGTTAATATTGTTAACTCATTAGTCTACAAATAATGACTTAACAGAGTCCTCAAAAAACGAACAGGTGTGTGTGTTTACGTTGACTATACCTTACATCTAGCCTTTCTTTTTCTAAGGTTTTAACAGAATAGAACATATAATAGATTTCTCAAACATTCTTTCTCTCTGGTTAAAAAGACAGATAGTCCCGCCCCTGGCTTCACGCTATTGGTTGAGCCGTTGTTGTTGTGTTGGCCTGATCTGAATGCTCAGCAAAAAGACACAGCAAACTCGAGCCGTTTCAAGGAAGTACTTTTGAGTATTTTAACATTGAAAAAGGACACTCTTCAGATTTAAAGTGCCATTTGAGTTTTATCCCACACCTCCACAGTCAGGCGAGATGATATTGGTGCTTGACATGTACTCTGTACTTGTGTGTGTGTGTGTGTGTGTGTGTGTGTTCAGATGAGTTTTGTATTTCATAGGGAGAATAGTGTATGTGTGTGTGTTGGTGTGACTGAAAACCTTTTAAACCATCGATTACACCTCCATCCCTCCACTCCTCTTACACACACACACATAACCTCTCTGTCCCTAATCCATGCTGGAATACCCCAGTGGCATCTCATCTTCCATCACTCTCTCTTTCTCTGTCTTTTCCGTCCATCCCGCTCTCATTTTTAGGCGGGGTGTCGGTTGCACTTCTGAGTATGTTAGTGACTTTTAGGGCCTGGTGGACTTGCTGTGTCATCATCTCCAACTAAAGCTCGTTCATACATTCCCACATCTGTGACACGACCTCTCATTGTATGCAGGAAAGCAAACCATTCCAGCTCTTAACTCTGTTCTGCTCTCTCTTTTAACGTATGGCTGTGCAATGTCTAACGGTGTTGAATAATGCATATCCGACTGGTCTGAGAGCTGCTGTATTTAGGCGACTCTCAGCATCAAATGTTAATGGCATGTTTGCTTGTCTCACACGTGTGTGTCTTCACCAGAAAGTCAGCCGTCCGTTAGCTCTATTATTAGTCTTTTCATTCATTATTATATTCTCTTGGTGTCTGTGGCCATTGTTTGGTTTTTTTTTTACATCTTTTTATGTTTTCACATGCTAATTTCTGTGGCTTTGGGTGATGTTGATATTCTGGGCTGTAGATGACATCAGCTATAAGCTGCTTGTGTGTGATCTCTGGCCAAAGTGCTTGCCTCATAATTGTTTTAACTGTACCATATTTAGCCTCAGACATGGTTTGGCTGATTATGCAATGCTCACACACGCATGTGGGCCAGATTTTAAGGGACGCGCTCGATTATTCTCTCTCTAAAGCTGTGTAAGGCAGCGCAGGGCAGCTCGGGGCTTGCCTGCGTAACAGTATGCGATTGTTGTTTTAAGGGATTAGGGTTTATAACGGATGGGGACAGAGACCGAGAGGCCCTCGGTACAGCAGTCACAGCAAGGCTTTTAGCTTTCAGTCTGTCAGAGGAACGGCTGCCCTGCCTCACACTTTCTCAGCTGAGCACTTTGTAGCTTAAAGGGGTTTGTAGATTAAAGGGTTGCACCACATGACATTTTACACTCTGTACTAACTTTAGCTTTTCGTAAAAAAAAAAAAAAGATCTGATATTTTAAGAGTTATTGAACTTGATAAACAACCATTAGAGTCAGTAAAGGTCTTCCTTATGATTATTATCATGTTCAGAATGTTGGTTGCACCACATGACTTCAATTTGATGGACACAGATGTTATCTAAATGAATAAATATCATTTATATCAGGTAGATAATGTCAATTTATAATATGCAATACTGTTCAAAAATTATTTTTTATTATTGTTGTTTTTTCCCCTCAGCAATGATAAAAGTAAAGATGTTCCAATTTTTTTTAATGTTAGTTTGTTTCAATTAAATGCTGTTCCTTTGAACTTTATATTAATCAAAGAATCCTAAAAAGTGTCAAAAATATAAGTTTAAATTTTTTCAAAAGTCTTTTTTTAAAAATACTTTTGATTGGTGGTCTATAGGAACAAAACACTGAACGTATTGTGTTCATTGTGCACACATGTTGTCACTGAAATTTAAACCGAGAAGATATTTTGGTGATGTAGAAAATACTCGCTTTACCTTTAAACGTACAACAGGTCTCCACCTTTGGCATTTAAGATAAGACCTGATAAGTACTTTATTGATCGCTTGTAGGAAATTGTGAAAGAAGGAAATCTCAGACCTGGGAAAATGTGCACACTAAACTAATGAGGAGGATCTGAGAAAGTTGTATGCCACAGTTATTCCGCAGACCACCTGAAACCAGTTTGACTGAGCGGCCATTTTGTGCTGATGTGTGATGAGAGTTATTAGGTTTACCCTGGCCTGCTGCTCAGAGACTGTGTGTTATTTCTGTGTTATCTCAGGGGTTCGGTTTGCAACCTTGTATTTGTGTTGCTGTGTGTGTAACAGTTCATAGACAGATTGTAGATACCTGTAAGATGTCTACTTATACTTAACTTGTATTATTGGAAAGTTAGAGAGTGTGTGTGTGTGTGTGTTTGGATGACTCAGCAAGGTGTGTGTTCTGAGAAATGTGCACTTCCATTGTTTCTGCCACTGGTACTGTAACTCAATGCCAGCTGCCTCCGTGTGTGTGTCTGTGTGTGTGTGTGTCCGTATGGATGAAGCACTGTTAGAGTAAATGTGTTTTTGGATCGGATTCCCCTGGGTGGAGTACAGTCCTACTATTTTCCATCCCATATTGTGTGTGCGAGTAAGTGTGTGACTAGCATGTGTGTGTGTGTGTAGATGTTCAAATACTTATACATCTTTATACAGCCACTGTGTAACATGTGTATTCACTCACACATATGGTTTATTGACAATATAGTGTGATTGTACAATTTAATTTCTTATCTCTGTCCGGTGGACTGTGTGTGTATACTCATTTCCCAACTATAATCAAGAAGTCTCCCTTGTTGTAGTAGTAACTAGAGCCCGACTGATATATCGGTATCGGCATTTATAATGGCCGATAAATTTATATTTCAAAAATAAAATTAAAATGGACGAAACACCCTTACTGGCAATTTGATTTGGTTGTTTTTGTTCAAAGGACTTTGTTTCATATCTAAAGTTTCTATTTTTACACATTTTATTTATCAGAACTTTAATATACTGTGATGTTCCTCTGTTCTGTTGTGACAATAAAAGAAACAAGTTTTTTTTTTTAAATGCATTATCATATTATGTTAGTTAAAACTCATAAATAACTAAAATAACTACTGTTAGGGAAACTGTTAATGTTTTGTTGCACGTTTCTGAAATAAAAAAAATATAACAAATAAAATAAAATATATCGGATTTTAAAACCAACAAATATTTGCATCGGTATCGGCCTTCAAAATCCTTTATCGGTCGGGCTCTAGTAGTAACCTGGTCAGTAGGTAAGCACTGCCATTTAGTTGATTTGATAATAATGAGGCACCCATATGTATGTATTATTTGTTCAAAACTTGAGTTTAATGTAGTCTCATTTCTGTGAGCTAACTTTCGAGAACTGTGTGAACCTCACTATTTTAGGAACTGATACATTACAAACCGAGCAGTCGTGTTAAGAACCACAAATCAATTCATGTTGCAGTTTATTTGCTTTGGAAACACACACTGGTTGATTGAGGGTCATTGACTCTGTGTTACATGTGTACAGGGCTGAATCCGTTTCTGTATGAGTCCATGTGATGATGATGATGATGGTTGTTTTGATTCTTTACATCGCAGTAGCTGATGCTTGTTGCTGTGGTGACATACCGTGTGTTTGAGAGGAGTGAGTAAGCGTGGTTACATCATCAGTGTCTTGCATAATGCAGCGGCCTTTACTAGATCTAGCCGAGGAGGGTAATCTGTCCCTGGAGGCAGAGGGACAGAGTGAGAGACAGGGGGACTGGGACAGAGATGGAGACAAAAATCCAAGAGAGAAATGGGGGCCAGATTCAGACACATTGTTTGTTTGTTTTGACTTAATCTTGTTTCATTTATTGGTTTTGTTTTGGTTTCATTGTATTTTTGTTTTGATATTCTTTTTATCTTTTTTTTTTTAAATGTTTTATTTTTTGTTCACATATTTAGTTTTTTAATTTGCATTTATTTAATTATGTTTTATAAAAATATAAATAAATATATTTAAATTATTGCCGGCAACTAATTTCAAACATATTTTGCTATTCATGATTATTACTATTATTTTGTAATTCTGCTTTTGTTGTGTGTACCGATGCAGTATCATGTTTATCAATCACGCCAACAAAGTACTTTGAAATGAAGTAATGAGTAAACTAGGGTGGAGAAGGAGTGATGTGGGACTGAGCGAGAGAACGGGACTGAAGGTAGGTGATAAAGAGAGTGACACAGAAGTAGGTGATTGAAGATAGAGAGACCGATAGTGATTGTGAGCGAAAGACAAACAACAGGATGAGAGGAAGATGGATGGCTGTGGTGAGATCTGGACCCAAAACACTCTGTCCTGATAATTCAATCATTCCCGCCATTAATGAGATCTCTCCCTGCTGCGTGAGTACGTGTGTGTGTGTGTGTGTTTCTCCATCCGTAGACAACACAGATCCACACAAACACAGCTGAAGATAAACACTGAATATCTAGACAGGCTGAAGATACACTGGGCTAATACAGTGTGATCAGACACACACACAGCGGCGGCTGTAATCCAGGTCTCCTGTGGTGTGAGTGAGGTGAGTGTTATGTAATGACGAGCAGCAGGACTTTAATCAGCTTGAGCAGATCCATTTAAGCATCTCTCAGATACGGGGCACAGCCGTCCTGCTGCTCACCACCACACCACCATCACATAGAGACACGTCTGCCTGTGTGTGTGTGTGTGTGTGTGTATGATGGTGACAGGCGGCATCTCTGCATGTCTCCCAGCCTTGTGCATGTTTACCATTGGACACACACACACACACGCGCGCACGCTGTGTCCTGTCCTCTGTCCCCTCACTCACACAAACACACACACACAGGGCTCAAAATGAACGCTTGGAAGTGCCAAATGTGAGTAAAAATTGGCTCGGGGGAGTAAATAAAGTTACTTGCCAGTTATAAAGAAATGTAAGCGATGTGAAATGATTTTATATAGATTCTAAAAATGATATTAATTAAATATAGTGCACTAAGTAATAAACAAATAAAAATGTGCATGGTATATGGTGTAAATAAATTGACCTTTTAATTATTACATATAATATAAAACAATAAGTAATTGCATTTGTATTTACTATATATAACTTATATATTTATATATGTGCATTTGGATTTTGTAGTGATTTAATAAAAATAATAAAATCCTAATCCTAATTGGTCAGTAAAGTTAAAATAAACAGATAAACAAACAACAACAAGAAAGACATTTTGGACTCTGGACAAACACTCTTACAGAAGTTTCTCACAACTCCAAGTGTTACAACTGTGTTACTTGGACAGAAACACTCGTATCCCTCTCTCGCCCTTTCTCTCTCTCTCAGATTGTTCGCAGATGTGCGGCGGTCTTTTCCCCCACCGCTATCTAAAATTAGAGAGGTAGAAGAATAGCAGGAAGAGAGGGAGAGCAGGACTGATGGAGGTGAAGGAAGGAGGGGTGAGGAATGGGGTGATGGAGATAAAGAAGAGGGAGTATTTTTGGCTGGTTACACGTCACACAGACGCAAGTCAGACTGCCGTACACAAACAAAGATGAGGAAGGTGATAAAAGCGCTGTGCTCTGACGGGAGGGGGTCGCCGTTTGTGTGTACACTCGTACAGAGGTGTTGACGATAACTGTTAACCATTTCAACGACCAGTTTAATCGGACATAATGTGTGTTTATTACAACTAAATATACATTTTTGTTTTTGTCTCACCATTGTAAACTGTTTTAATTAGTGCTGACATTGCACTCCACTAATGTATATTTAAAAAAATAAATAAATAAATGCAACCATACTGTAGCCACATTGTCATCGCAGCCTACAAAAACAACAACAGTGAAGTTCAGTTCACATAAATTACTTCGAAAGACACATGTATTTTTGGTCTGAAGCCGTCTGACGCGTCGTACACTGAATGAACTCACTGAATCGTTCAAAGCGGTTCCACTCAGTCGCTGAAATGCATTTGTCGTTGCTTGCAGTGATGCGTTTCTGAATGAAGGAGATTTTGTCCTTAAGGTTCATGAAATGTTTGACTAAAAACATTAAAGCCTGCATGAAATTTATGTTGTATTTTCTTTCCCTTTCTTTTTTGATCTTTCCCATGGAAATGATTTTTCTGGTGACAAATTGCTGTACTTCTCTAATCATTTAGCCCACTTAAACCCTGCCCCTTTCTTACGGTCAACTGCAGTCTCCCTATAATCACCCTACATTTTCACCCGATGATCTGCTGCACTCCACAGTGCAGGAGAATATATCTGTTACACGGCAACATCATGTTAGAAAGTGTTTTTATTTACCTTCAGTTTCAGTTGCTGAGCACAGTGCTTTGCAACTGATGTTTGTTAAAAGTCAGCGAGAAATACGTGTTTGACTGACTTTATTAACGCTGCTTTATATATTTGATTTATATTTCATTTCCTCTCCTTCCTCCACTCAAGCAAAGAGGAAGTTTGTGGTAGAACCACACCATTTAGATTAGGTGTGCTAATAAAGTGTATGTGTGTGTGTGTGTGTGTGTGTGTGGAGTCTCAGTATTACAGTCCAGTTAAGAGTTTGTTTATCTGGTTAAATTTAAGACCGTTAATAAGAGATGGGTTTCTCTTTCACCTACCTGCTACATAAGCAAGAAATTTATATCAAAAGTGAAAAGCAAACAATGGTGTTCAAATATAGGGAATAATGTCCAGCTTGTGATAACATTTGAAGTGATCTTCACTCACAAATCAGGCCGAATGAAATGTCATGTAATGATGTTGACTTGTTTTTGAAGGAGAGGTTTAAATAAAGAGTAAATGTAACTGCTTTGGTTTAAAAAAAAAAAAAAAAACATTGCGGTTATTAGAGTTTCTCAGCAATTGTGTGTGTGCGTGTGCGCGTTAGTAGACTCTAAAAAAAAGTCAGCTCACTTCCCAGCAAACTAGAAGTGCTGGAGTGGACGAGAAAACTCACAAATACCTGTTGCTGGCTCTCTCTCTGTTTCTTCTCTTCTTCTGGGCCTCACTTCTTTCTGTTGCGCTCGGTTCTTGCTCCTACCTTTTCTATTTGAGACTCACGCTCTGGTGAAAAGATTAATTGTCGTTTATGTTTTATTTCTTGTTCTCTTCATTTCTAGGGGTTTATTTTTAGGCCTGAAGTGTCTGGTTGCTAGGAGACGGTGTCCAAGAGAGAGAGGGAGGGAGAGGATGGAGAAAGCAAGGGAATGGAGGAGAGAGATTGTTTGCGTTGTGAAGGCTGAATTACAAACACGCTCACGCACTGAGTCAGCGCTGACGCACGCTCGCGCACACACCGACACACACTGTGCCTGTTGCTTGTTTTTCTTTATTATCTTTATCACTCCGTTCTGCGAGATGTTTGTGTGTCGGTTGGCGTGATTCTTGTTGAAAGTTTGCGACTCCCATCAGATCTGATTCAAGTGAGAGGAAAGTGACAAGTGTTATAGCGCAGATGCTTTGAGTCAAAATCTGTCCCTCACACACACACACACGCGCAGATATACAGGAAGCAGAGATGTTGTTGTGGTGCAGAACAGTTGCTAACTTCCTGTACCGCAATGGTGACACATTCCAGGAAACACCCAGTCACACGTACATATACGCACACATGCACGCGTACGCAAACACACTTTACTGTAACTCTCTAGTGCATTTAACCCTACTGCTCCTGCTGTACTGGCGTTCAACCTCAGCACCAAAATACTCTGTGACACAGGGGTGATATAACCTGTCAGTTCCCTAGCCTGTCAATGACACGTCAGACAATCGTGTTACTAGGCTGACATGTCTTGCCTGCAGCGCGTTTGTACGACACAATAGGGGTACCTTTAGAAAGTGATTGTGAGAAGAGGGGTTCACCAGGGACGGGTACTGGGTCCGCTAACAATTTTACACGATCTGATCACTAATGTGTTAAGGTGGATGGGCTGAACTCTGATTTTCTCACCTACCTGTTGGAACATTAACACTAGCTGAAGAGAGGCTGTGTGTGTGCGCGACTATACTTCTGAGGGGCAAATTTTGCCCCGGCGAATGTAGTGAAACATGCCAAGAACTGACATGTAATGGCATTTTAAGTGTGCTTTGCTATTTGAAAGAGTCACAAATTATGCTTCGCTTTACATCTAATAGTGTCAAAAGATCACGTTCACAAACGTAAGCTTCAAACAACATATTTGTCTGAACTATGCCTTTACGTTTGGGCGTATGGGTAGGATGAAGTCAATGTGATTATCTTGGTAAAAGCACGAGCCTATGAGAGGTCTTCTCTTAATATAGCTATAGTGTTTGTTTGTGTCTGTGAAAGAGAGAGAGTGGAAATGGAATGAGGTGTTTGACTGCAGTAGTGTGAGAAGTTTGAGATGGTAATTTAAATGAGAAAGAGAGATAGTGATAGGGGATGAGTGGCTCTTGTCGAGGGATTGAGTGAATAAGTGATGTTCACAGAGAGAGATGGAAAGGAGAGACAGAAGTGTAATGAGCGGAGGATGAGAAGACAAATATACTCCTCGCTCTGGGACACGGGATGCTCCGCCTCTCCTCTGTGTACTAATATTTTGCACATACTCAACACTCACGTTGACATGCGTAAAGAGATGTGTGTAAATAAAGACATGCTTAGCTATTCCACCTAAAAAGTAGAGAAAAGCAGATTTCGAAGAATATGTGACCTTGTGTGAAGGGATTCAGCATGGGCAGATTCTGGGTCCACTAACAATTTGCAATAATAATATTTCTGACCATTTTCTTTTCTGCCTAATCACAATGGGCCGGTTTCCCAGACAGGTATTATATTAAGCTAGGGCTAGGTCTTTGCTAATTTAGGACATTTAAGTAGTTTTTAGAAACATGTCTTACAAAGAAGCCTTACCTGGAAGCATTTTAAGACCAAACAATGACAATAATGTATTTTAAGGTACGTCAGTGCAAGCCTTTTCCATTTTAGACAGCTCTAACATTTATTTTAGTCTAGGACTAGTCTTAAACCCTGTTCGGGAAACTGCCCCTACATGTTTTAATTTTCTGGAAAAGAGTGGTTTGGAGATTCTCTCACAGGTTTTCATTTGTGTTCCATGAAAGAAAGTAGGTCATGCAGGTTTGGAATGACGTCAGGATGAGTAAATGATAATAGAATTGTTATTTTCGGGTCACCTATCATTTACTAGAGTGTGTTTTTGTTGTGAGCTTTCTGAGGAAGTAATTGTTTTTTTTTTTGTTTTCACACACACTATGTGCTTGTCTTTTTGTGTCAGAAAGTTTTTCATCGTATACCTCTCCACCCTTTTTTCTCTTGGTTCCTGGAAAGAGCTGTAACTGGTTGGAGAAGTACTGGAGTGTGAAAGAAGAAGGTTACAGTAAAAAAAGTGTGAAACCCCTTAACTTTGTTTCATCCTTTCATTTGCTCTTTCTCTCACACACGCGCACACACACACACTCCCTCTCTCTATGTTTAAAACAATAACCCCAGTGTGTTTATGTCTATTTTTGGAGCTTCAAGGCCACCACTAACCCCCTGGTCTTATTTTTAAGATCTTCAAGGCACATCATGAAGCAGCTCTTATGTGCGTGTGAGTGTTTACAGTGGACAGTTAAACTGAGCCCTGTTCATACGCAGGTTCACACTCACTCATCTGTTGTAGTGGTTGCTCTCTCTCTTTTTCTCTTAATAAATGATTTTAAACAGCAGTATGGTTGTACTCTGCTCACCAAGAGACTTTCTTTTTATATTATGTTTTCTTAAATTCGTTAAATTATTTTTTCATTATATTTAGCCAGTAAAACCACTGTTCTACTAACGGTGACCAGTGCTTTTGTAGAGTTTTGTCAGATTACCATACATTTTTTTGCAATCCTGTCATAATGTAATGCAGAATTTGTAATAATATGATGCAGAAGCATACAGTTAAATAGAGTTAAAAATTCGGTTTATACAATAAAGCAAAACTAAAAACATTTATTTTTGTCGCAGAGTAGAATTTATTGAATAAGTAACTGGCAAATGTGTGATTTAACACTATATATATTTGAGCTGTCAAAGGATTAATAATGTTTAATTAAGTAAGATTTATTAAGTATATATAAATACAAACACATGCATGTATACATTTAATGAAAATATGTTATGTTTATATATTAAATATGCTTAGATATAATATAAAATATAAGAAAAGAATAATATAAATGCATTTACATGTAAATACTTTCAAAATATATACTGTACGTGTGTGTTTTAATATAAACATAATAAATAAACACAGCATAAAGACATATATTATGTAAATAAAGACTTATTTTGGATGTGATTAATCATGATTAATCATTTGACAGCACTAATATATATATAATTATTTATTTATTTTTTACATTAAAGCAGCTTGTAATGTCACATGACTAAATAACTAAATGGCACAGGATGTAAACAAGGCTGATCAAATATGTCAAAGCCTGCATATGCATTGTGATACTCTCAAAAAATGGCGAACATCAGGGGAGAGGAATGGTTGGGTAAATTATATTTTTGTTTTATTTGCGAAAAAAAAAAAAAAAAAGGATTCTCGTAGCGTCGCAAAACAGTTGAGCCACTGATGTCTCATGGACTGTCTTACTGATGTTTTTACTTTGCTTCTGGATCTGGGATCATTTTAGTTGTGTTGCTGTCTATGGAGGGTCAGATAGCTCTCGGATTTTATCAAAAATATCTTAATTTGTGTCCCAAAGATGAACAAAGGTCTTACGGATTTGAAACAACACAAAGATAAGTAATTCTATTTTGGGGTGAACTAACCCTTTAAGACACACAGTACGTTGTTAAAAAGAGATCAGTTTCAACATGCTCATCCACACACACTCACAAATTCACTTGTGTCCTCAAGACACGCACTTTGAATGCTGACTTTCTGCTATATTAAGCCCTCACACTCACCTGTTGAACCACTGATGATCTGTCTCCTTTCTCTTCACACAGAGTTATTCAGTTTACATACACACACATACTTGCTCACAGTCTTAGCAGAGGTGTGAAAATGACCAGAGAACAGTCACCGGTCCAGTGTATGTTACATAAAGCTGTAGTGCCGCTGAAATGAAATTGTGCCCATTCTGCTTAGTCCTGTTGGAAACAGAAGAAAAGGCTGCTGTACTTCTGGGGAACGATGCAGAAAGATATCCTTCTGAATCGTAATGAATTAGATTTATCTATCCATCCTCTTTTTCCAAACTCTCTTTGTTGGCAGCTCCCATCTGAGAAGAGAAGAGAAGAGACAGAGGAAGAGCTGTCTTTGTTTTGTTTTTTCCCAGCCAACAGCTGAATCCCTCCTCTGTGCTGCCTGACAGAAACTACTTCAGAACTTTTTGAGAAGTTATTTTGAGTCTCTCTTTCTCTTGTCTGCTCCAATTTCAATTTCAAAGTACTTTATCAGCATAGTGGTTTTGCTTATGGTTTTATTAAAGCATCAACGCACGCTAGATTATAATGTTGCAAAGGTTTTCAATTTAACGCATTCTTAACTGAAAAAAAGTATTCATTTCTTTCAAAAAAAAAAAGTTTTTGCAGAAACCTTGAAAGAGTCAGAGAGCTCTTAGATGTGATACAAAATATCTTCTGAATTTTTATTTTCGGGTGATCTACCCCTTTAAAAAACGTATATTTCTGACAAAATTTGGGTAGTCAATGTTACTGAAACTTTAACAGTGTTAAAAGGGTTTGTATAATAAATACTGACTTAAAATAATGGTACAGTTTCACAGACAGGGCTTAGCCTAAACCAGGACCGTTTAATTAGGACACTTAAGTAATCTTTATAACATGCCTTAGGGGGAACAAAAACATTACTGGTGTGCATCTTAAGACAAAACAAAGGCGCTGTCTTCTTTTAAGATCAGTCAGTACAGGTTTCTTTCAGTTGAAATGGCTCAGATTTATATTTAGTCTGGGACTAGGCTTAAGCCCTGTCTGGGGGAATATGAACTAAATACCATAAAAAGGTCAAGACTACTTTTATTGCAGAGAAAATGAATGAGCTAGTGATATAAAGAGTGTTTTTGGGAACTGATGGTGTGTGGTTCAAGTGACAGATGCACTTCTGCCCTCCTCCAGTAACACCCGCATTTGACCTCTTTCAGACAATTTAGGAAAATGTGGAATGAGGTCTTGAAATGCACTACAGAGTGTGAAAGTGTGTCTCTGTGCCCTGCTGCCCTGTCTTTCATTCTGCATTTCTGTATGCACACGCCACTGTGCAGAGCAGAGCGGTAGTTTCCTTGGATGCTCTGAATTCTTTAAATACTTCCTATCTAAGACTAAAGTGCAGGAGTGCCTGCGAGATTTACATTCCTGAGTGCAATCGATGCTTCAGAGAGAGAGAGAGAGAGAGAGGGGGAGGCAATTTGACCTGAGTGACAACAGACTACTAGAAGAGCTATGATCTCATCCCTCTCTCTCTCTCTCACCCCATCCCCCTTTCCCTCTCTCTATTGTTTCCCTCTCTCCCACTCCCTCCTCAGGCCCCCTGTTTTCTTATCCTTCTTGTTCTCTCTTCTGTTACTTGTCCTGTCTCTGCATCTCACTCAGTTTTCCACGTTCCTCTAAGTTTTCCTCTCTCTTTTTAACTCTCAAACACTCTGGCGTCCCAGGACAGAGAAAATATCTCCCAACAACACACTCAGGCAGTCAGGTTGTTGCATTATTGATGCGGTGTGTGTGTTTGTGGGTCTGTCTTCTCTCATCTGTAGGGATCTAGTGTCTCCCCCTGGGGTGGAGGGGAGGGGGCAAGGAGAGGGAGAGAATGCGGTGGGGGGGGGGTTGCGAAGGTCACAAAGGTTAAGTAGGGTGGGGGGGATGAGGTCATACACTTTCACACAACCCAGCATGCTATTAAGATGCTCGCACGACTCCTTAGAACATACAATTCATCATCACACACTTTTTTTTCACTTCCAAAAGCAAGAAATTGTCAGTTATGCACATTTTCCATGACTCGTTTGATTTTTAGATTTATTTGTTTTTATACCGCTGTTAATATCTTTAGAGTCTTTTCCGCACATTTCTGCATTGGGTAAATCATAGGACTCTATATAAGGGGTCTGAATCTGTCAAAACATTCAAAATAAAAATATTTTTTTTAAAGGTGTAGTAAAAATGTGTCTTAATCCACCAATAGAATTAGAAAGAAATGCCATCAGAACAACCTTTAGCGTCGTCGTTGTCAATCAGTGCAGGATTTATTTTCTGTGGATGTGCGAAAGAAGAAATTTGGTTTCATTTAAATCTGGAGTTGGTTATAATTAGCTGCTTTTATTAAAATGTTGTGACATAAAAGCTTATTCAGCTGTTTCGACCTTGGCTCGTGTGAATTTCCTATATATTTGTGTTTGCACTGTGAAACAAAACATTTTCTGATGTAGAACTGCGCATGCATCATCGATTCCATATTTGCAGGCCGAATAAGATTTTTTGTTTTAGCAAGTATTCACTGAATTGAAAAAGACCATAGTATAGGGACCAATTCTCACTTTTAACTATTATCTGTTTATTAGTCCTCATAAAGCACATTTTCTCCATGATCATATTCTGCGTCCCTGATCCTACCCTAAACCTAACAAACACCAAACTATTAATAAGCAGTAAATGAGTTAATGAGTTAATAAAATGAGTCATGGTTAATAAAGTGTGGCTAATATTTTCTAATTTCTAATTTCTAACACTTTTCTGTTCATTAATGACACGTTTCACACTGTTTTCAACTAATGAAATGTTTCTTTTCATAGCTGCATTCTTTTCAAGACATGCCACTATAGACTGAAGTCATGGCTTTGCAAAGAAAGTGAAATATATTTTAATGTATTTTTAAATGAGATTAAGATGTATATTATTTATATCAAATAAATGATATATCAGCTTTGAGAACATAAAATACCTTTTTCAAAAACAAACTAAAATCCCACAGACCCCTTACTTTTAAACAGTAGTGTTCATAGTTGTGTGTTTCTGAGAAATGGAGAGATGATGTGTGATACGATGTGGGTGAGAAACATTATAACAGAGCATTGATGCTAGGACACTGTGTAATCACCTGTAACATGATTAATAACACACACACACACACACACACACAGTGCCTCAAGAGGTTTCATCCTAAAACATGAGCTCACTGTTAGGTTTTGTTCGCAGCCGTTCATCCTGAGACGAATATAGGGATTGTTCGACTGGCAACACCACATTCATTCAGATCCCACCTGAATCAGAGAGCTGGATGGGTTGAATTGTATGAGTGAATGTAGATCTGAATGTGAATCAACACTGGTGTTTGTATGTGCGTTACGATAAAGCAGTAACTGTATCTGTGCCTGCTGCTGGTGTGTGACTCATAGTGTCTCCTCTTCATTGTTCATCAGGGAGTTTGACAGACATATTGAATTTAGCTCAAACTTCTTAGCAAGGATCCTTTTCGTGTGTGTGTGTGAGAGAGAGAGAGAGAGAATGTGAGCTGTGAAACCAGATCCCCGTCTGCAGTTCCTGAAGTCAGACTTTGCTCTCTGGTGCATGGTACATTTGACCTCTTAAAGGAGCAATCAGATGTACCCTCTAAGAGTTTGTGTGTGTGTGTGTGTGTGTGTGATGTTTTGAGAGCAAGCAGAGGTTATAGGTTGTGCTCAGTAAATGTACTTCTGTTCACTTGCTGAAGGTAAAATGGTGATAAACGTCTTTGCAGTCCGAGTGTAAAAACACATTGACATTTATTTATCTACTGCCTCTCACTGGGTTTTCACTGTGGGTTCCTGTCTTGAAGAAAAAAAAATGTTGTTCAGGTTGTTGTCAGGTAGAAACAGGAAAAACAACCTCTTGAGTGTGTATTTTAGATGCGTTGAGTCATCAGGAGGAAGTGATTGTCCAATTCTACGAATCAGTAAATCGTCGGAAGTTGTTGAGAAGTGTTTGAGTCATTTATAATAAAAGCAAAACTGATTCAAGGTTGATTTTAAACTCTGCATAGTCTGATCTAAATGTATAAAAATGATCCTAAATGCCTTAAAGGCAAAAATGAGAATGGTTTTGCAGAGAAAAGAAACCTTTTATTCTGCAGTAATGAACTGAAGAATGAAGTGAAGGTTTAAATGCAGTTAAACTCAAGGTAGCTCCTTTTAAAGATCTCTCAGACAGTTTGAATACTGGATAAATCATAATATAAAGCTGTCTGGTAAAGGAAAATTCTCCTTATTTTTTGGGATTGTATCTACTTAACCTTATTTTGGGGACATATTTAAATCAATAAGTGAGCCAAATGTGACAAAGCCTCCTATAGGAGATGTCTTAATTTGTACAAGTGGTATCAAATGAATAAAGTTGATTTTTTTTAAATTGTAAAAATGCAGTTTCATGTTTCACTTCTTGGTTGAAATATAGTATTAGGTTAACTAGAAGTCTATAAAATGTCTTAATTTACATAGCTAAGTAAATGTGTGTGTGTGTGTGTGAGAGGGAGGGAGGGAGGGAGGGAGGGATGGGCCTCTATGTGTGAAACCGAGTGTTAAGAGGATCAGTTGTTGAGGAACCACTGTGAGCCGTTACCCTATCCGACCTTTACCAGCCTCAGCCTAACCTGACCCTTCCTGACCCCACTTCACCCGTCCTCACCCTGAGTGACCGGACACCCTCCATCCTCTCTGCAGCCCTTTCAAATCACTTCTTGGTTCTAGAATATGCCAATCGCATCAGATTGTGTTAGATTGAGAGTGAGGTTGCTGGTGACTCTCAGATCAGACCTCAAGGTGATTGATAAGAGATGTGAAGATTTAAATGTATGCATTCGGTAGAAGCTTTTTTTCTAAATTGATTAAAAGGCATGCATATTATGCGGGTAATTCTCTGTTACCTGCTTTTAAACTATTTATTTTATGTTTTATTGGATCTTGACATATGGTATCTGATATATAATGGTATCTATTATTAACTATTTTCTATCTAAAAAAGTATAGTAATTCATAATTATATTTAAAGCATGAATACAATTAGGGGTATATATTGGTCAACACTGGAAACATTTTGGGTTTTGCCAGTGTCCTGTATTTTTTAAAAAGCCAATGGTTAAATAACACTGTTAATTGTAATATTTATGAAATCTCAAAGTAAATATAATCCATTTATCATGCTCATATTATAATATTGTGATGCTATAATTGTCATGTGTGCGATTTATATTATTAGTGTATATTTAGACAAAGTTTATTGTAGTATTGAGTATTGGGCTTTATTTTATATGTAAACTGAAAAGTAGGGGGTCAGACTTTAATATGACATGCATGCGATACAGGCCTACTGAAGATGATGATGACAGATGTGAAAGGGAGGATGACTGGCCTTGTTAGTCAGTGAATAACATTACCCAACAGTCATGATTCTTTGCATCTGTACATATCAACCCGAGTCTGATCTCTCTTTCTGCTCTCTCTGTTTCTGCAGGGTTTGCGTTCCCAGACTGGGCCTATAAGCCCGAGTCCAGTCCTGGCTCCAGACAGATCCAGCTGTGGCACTTTATCCTAGAGCTGCTGAGGAAGGAGGAGTATCATGATGTGATTGCCTGGCAGGGAGATTACGGGGAGTTTGTGATCAAAGACCCTGATGAGGTGGCCAGGCTGTGGGGCGCCCGCAAGTGCAAACCTCAGATGAACTACGACAAACTCAGCAGAGCTCTCAGGTAAGTCTTTTGTCTTTAAAGTAATTCCTGTTTACAGTAAAGGTTACAGTACACTTATTTCAGACACAATCCCCTTTAAAGGGTTTAAAGGGATAGTTCACCCAAAAATAAAAATTGCATATTTAATTACATCCCAAACCTGCAAGTTTGTTCATCTTTATAACAGAGATATGTTTGATGAATTTCGTAGTAAAAACATTGTTAAAATAGTCCGTGTGTTCAACCGGAATTTTACAAAACAAAGACTTTTTTTTTTTTTTTACTCAAAGAAAACTAAAATACTGACTTTTTTTCAACAATTCCTCTTCTCTACGTCACCCTGCTTGATTTATGGAGAATTACATTTATGATCTAAATGTTAAATGCATATGGCCCTGCTGATGCTGGGTGACGCTAAGAAGATTTGTTGAATAAAGTCATTATTTTTCGTAGCTTTGTAATTTTACGGTTGAACCACTGATGTCACATGGACTGTTTTAATAATTTTCTTACATTTCCGGACCTTGTGGTAGTATCCTTGCTTTCAGAACTCTTGGATTTAGTCAAAAATATCTTAATTTGTGTTCTGAAGAAGAACGAAGGTGAGTAATTAATTAGGCTATATAATTTACATTTTTGGGTGAGCTATCCCTGGTTACTTTTCAGTTTCCAGGGCAGGGAAGATAAGCTCTTTAATGCTCTTCTGCATTGATGGTTAGTCTCTTTTATTAGTTACGACTGGTCTGTCTTTTCCTCCTTGCACCATCAGGCCTATTTCTTCTCAGTCTAAATGCAGAGGAGGCAGCTAAAGCATCCGACTCTTGTGTTGTGTTACGGGTTTGACCCTTCCACTGGAGAGTTGTAACTTTATGGAGCCTGATCTCTCAGTAATCCCGCTCCATTTACCTGTGCAGGAGCTGATCTCATTACAGCACAGACAGGTCAATGTATTCTGAGCAGCCGATGGTTTTAGCCTTCACTCCATTTTCTGACCTGATCTGCATTTGCTTATTTGTACCTTTTATTTTCGTTCATGACTCACCTGCTTTAGCAGATCAGCGCTGATCCTCAAAGTGGATGGAGAGTGATCCACTTTCTGCCATTATTTTGGAGGCTTGTGTGGACAGACCTCATACGCTAGGGCTGAGTTACTCCGCATGAGGGTTCAGGACTGGATATAATTAATCAAACACTCTACCGATTACCATCACTGTATGATCCACTGCAGTTAAATTTGGGATGTGGGATTTGTTAAAGAGATGGCAATTCTGTCATTTCACCATGAAACAATTTCCATTTAGAAATTGCTAGTACATTTAATAAACAGCTAAATTAATTAAATTAAATGTCACATTTTGAATATATAAAGTACTTATAATAATAAGTACTTATAGTACTTATAAGCAATATATATTTAAATGTTCCAAAACGGCACCTGTTTTTATAAATCTATGTGAGGTTATGATGATGCATTTCACTACCGTGACCTGGCGTACTTCACTGATCTTGACTGACAATATTTTCCACCTTGATTAATTAGTGCAGTCTCAGTGAGTAAGCTTCTATGTGTATTGCTGATTATTGACGTGAAGCCAGAATTTGCATCGTGTATAATGTTGTACTATGGGACAGGAATCACATCATGTAATCCATGGCAGTTAGAAGACAGTTGGAGCTGTTAGGTAGAGAGATGTTGCATGATTGCAAACACTGACAAGGTCCTATGTTAACAGTGTAGTGCAGGATTAATGCTTGTGTGTGTGTGTGCTGGTGTGTTTTTCCATCAGTTATCCAGAAGACATAAACACGGTCTTAAAAGCTCGACCACTTATGATTGTTAATCCAAGTTTACCTACTTTACTTCTGTTCTTCTCTATTTTTAGCCTATTGTTTGTTTTTCCCAGAGCAGATTATAAACTTAAAATATATTTTTCTTGACAAAACAGAATGAAATGAGAGTGAAGTGTAAACTGTTTACAAGCTGACAGCTGTGCTAAACTATGATGTCACCCTTCCTCTTCACTCTGTTATTACGAATGTGAGTGTGTGCTCTGTTCGCACAAATGTGTATTTTGCCTTGTATGTTTGAAAGAAAGTATAGCTATGAAGCCAAGCTACTTGTTGCTGTAATTATAAGTGATTTCTCTCAGACTGTCCCTGCATGTCAGACTTAGACAAACACACGCTGACACAGATACGGTTGCCAGATTGTCAGTCCAAACCTTAGTACCTTCAGTTAGATGAGTACAGTTTTTCATAGAGTCTGAGCAAAAACGCTTTCAGAATTTGGGCCGTTCGTTCTGTATAAGCCTGTGTGCTCATCTAGAGAGGATCTGTAATCCTTGGGATTGGAATTTGTTTTAAGTAGTGTCAAATGAAATGCTCTTTGCACATAATCATTAAGCATCGAGGAATGAGTGATCTGATCACCAAAAGTGCTAAATCCTGAGACCACTGGTTTCTAGCAGTGCCAGGTCATGGGAGAAGTCCCATGGTGCAACATTTCTTAGTTTCTCCAGTCTCATATGGCTATCAGAAAATGACTTTGTGACTGCCAAACTGTGTATAAGTTAACTGAATAGAACATTCACAATTTGGCAACACATGGACAGCATTGGCATTTTTTTCCCCTTAATTTCTTCATTATATTTTTCTTTTAAAATGCACCCGAAGCATCACAAAATAATTTTGCTCTACTTACCCAAGCACACCTTTCGCAGTTCAATCAAAGCTAGCTTAATTCAGTGACTTCAACCTGCTCAATCTGGCAACGCTGCACAAAGAGTGGCACAAAGTGAGTTTTGAAATCTGAACCCGGTAATCATTGAACTGGTGGACCTTCATTTGCTGTCAGAGACCTTGTGCTTTGATCATTCTCAGCATGAGCTCTTCTCTTGTGTTCTGGGCAGGAGATATTTGCATCCCCCTCGTCAGAAGGTCAAGCAGCCGCACATAGCTTCGGTTCTCTTTCCTTTCACTGCAGACCTTAGTTAGGGTAAAACGCTTGCAGTGGAAGTCTACAGGGCACAGAATTAAAAGCAGAAATGTGTAGATTGTATTTTTGTGTAAGTGCACAGATTAATTCTTTACTACAAAAAAATGTGTTATTTGGGATATAAAGTTACTTAAATTGTCTCCCACGCATCACAAAAAGATTAGAGGATCTCATTTCAAGAAATACTCACTGTAACTTTGCACAAATGAGCGATTTTTATTCTTACTTTTGAAACCATTGTAATGTTTATCCCAGACACTTCCATTGCTGCAATTCACATCATTAGTGTTAAAGTCGTGACGTCAAACCTTTTATTTTGTATTTAGATGTTTGTCTGAGAGTAACAAATCATTTAGTGCATTTGAACATACCTTAAATATTCAAATGATTATTCCTTTTTAAATGCGTTTGTAAATTATTAGATTAATAAAAGCTGCTGAAGGATGAGTTGTAATTATTTTCTGGTAATAGAGTTAGAACTTTCCTGTAAGACAGTATGGACTTGTTCCTCTCTTCTTGTTTCCCTTTGTCTTATTTCTTCTCCTCCTTTCTTTTTCCTTTCATGATGTCAATGACTCACTGCTATTCCTCCACATCTACACCGCCTCCCTACCCCACAATCCCACACTCTACTCCTCCATCTGATTCATACCTTCAATATGACACTTCTCAAACTCACAACAGGGCTTTCACATTCAACCCTGCATGCTTGTGACGTCTCTTTATTCCAGGACAAACGCTCCTTTTCAGATGTTTCTTGGCCACTCTGTGGCATGTGTTAAAGGCTGGGCTAATGCTCTAATCCTGACTGGAATTTGACTTGATGTTGATGGAGTTCGGGGTGTTGTTTCAATGATGTTCTCCTGCAGACAGCCCGCTGGGACTCGCCTCATCACCTTCCTGCCACACGCGTGTGGAAACTCCGCAAAAATGGAATTCTATTGTCCTACTGTTGATGTTCCACTGGACGTCAGGACATTTCCTGTCTGGCTCCGAGCACGATGGACGCCCAAATACTCATTCCCTTCCTTATTAGATTTCATCCCTCTTTTGTCAAAACCGATCCTAAAGAACTCATCAGAGCTTGTTTATTTAAACTCCCGGTAGCTGCTGGAATTTTTACTTTACAAAGCCATCGAAGTGGCTTGACACCATAGTTAAGCCAAAAATTAAGATTCTAAAATAAACCACAATAAATACATGCGCAGTTCTTTCAGTTTTTTAATCTGATCAAGTGTTTACATGCACGCTCAGTTGTATTAGAAAAGGAATAAACCAGCCCTTTGAATCGGATTGAAATTTTATTCCAATCAATCAGATCAATTAAGTATGTGGGCGGGCTCTTTCTGGAATTGCGCTGCACTCGCAACTAAATGTACAAGTTCATAAATATTAAACCTTTTTAACACTGCACTGATGTGGAAAGAAGCCATAGAAGTTTGTTAGAATTTATTTTCAAGATCTGAGGTAAACTACCTTTCGCTGCTTTCATTGTTGTATAAAAAGCACGCAATACGATATTCAAACTTATATTAGCACGTTACATTAACACATTTAACATTTGAAGAAAGCACATAATCAGTACTTGAGGTGATCACTGTATTAGTTTGCATGTTATTGTTCCAGAACTACGGAAATAGAAACCATTTCTAAAATAGACATTTTGCGTATCACCATCCCGGCTGGTTAGGACAAAAACTCAGAAGAACTTCGTTTTTGACCGTATGATAAACAGTCACACATTATTTAGTGCTTCTTTTTGCTTTCTCAAAACTTTTCTAGAGCTTTTCCGTTTCAGTAATTGAAAACCCTTCGTCATATTAAACATGCCTATGTTATTTCGATGTTCTCTATGTCATCATCGGCATGAGAACCGATGTAGTGTTGATTGAAGTGGCCGGCCATGATTTTCTTCTTCACTCTTTGGAGATTTGATTAAGATTGACTGTGTGTGTGTGTGAGTGTGTGTACTTGTGGAAAGAGTGGGTCAGAGGCCTTGTCCTACAACAGCTCTCTTTGTTTGGAGGAGGATGACGACATGCGCGCGCGTGCGTGTGTGTTTGAGGGCAGTTTTGGGTCTTATTGTCGGGGACAGAATGAGCTCTTTATAAGCTCAGTGGGTGGAGATACACACATACACACGCTAGTGTAACAGTGACACGTGCTAACACACGCAGCATACAAAACATGATGTTTATCTCTGGCTTCTCAATGGAGCTTATGGATGGAGTGGATCGCACTGTCCGTTTACCATCCGCCCTAGAGCCACACAGGCCCACTCGTACCCCACCCCATTGCTTCACTTCTTCTCCACTCGCTTCAGAAGCACACACACACTTACCATCGAAATGAGGGCTTCTGTTGTTTATATAAAGTTTATTAGAAGAACTGCAGACCTGAACCACATCATAACCCTGTCTTTAACAGAAAACTCTTTAGGATCTTAAAGTGGTTACTCCACCCCAAAAGGAAAATTTTGTCATTGATTACTTACCCCCATGTTGTTCCAAACCCGTAAAAGCTTTGTTTGTCTTCTGAACACAATTTAAGATATTTTGTATGAAAAACGGGAGGCTCGTATTCTCGTCACTTCATAACATTACAACTGAATGAATGAATGATTTTATATAGCGCAGTTGAACCACTGATGGCAGATGGACTGTACAGTATGTATTTTGATGTATTTCATGCTTTTCCGGGCCTTGACAGTGTTCATTACTACATTACTAAAATTATGAAGTTGAAGTTGATCTAAAATTATGAAAAATTGAAAACTTGTTTTTCATGGAGAAACATAGCTTTTAAGAATTTTAAACGACGTGGGGGTAACAAATGACAAAATAAAATTTTGGGGTGCAGTAACCCTTTAGAATGGTAGAATTTTTATGAATTGTTTTAAAAATGTACGTCATTAATTAAAGAGAGGTTTTGTCCTATTTATTACATTTTGAGGACAAATTTTACCAATATTAGATCTAATACACAAACCTTTATATTTCCGAGAGCTTCTCATTAACTTCTGTAGATTTTTTTAAATTTGTGAGTTGAAGGATTTTTCTTTAGGAGTTTGTGAAGACTATTTTTGTAAGTTTTTAAGGGTATCTAAGTTTTATTTATATATATATTTATATTTGTGTGTGTGTGTGTGTTATTAAAAATTATTAATTCTGAAATATTATTGTTTGTGAGCTTGTGATATTGTAATGTTTTGCATTATTTTATTTACATAATTTTATTTTATATTTTAAATATATATTCTTTTATATATTCCTATTTTTATTTTTTATTTTTTTATTTTTTTTCAAAGGTTTTTTGATCAGGATTTCAGATTTACGTTTTATGTTTTTGAGGGTGTATTTGAGGGTTGTATATTTTATGTATGTATGTTTTATTTGCATATATTATAAAAAATGTTTTTGAGGAACTTAAGTTTTTGTGAGTATATTAAAAGTTTTTGAGTTAATGCTATTTGCGTACAGTATGTTTACAAAATGTAAATTAAAAACAATTTTTTGTTGGCATATTCTCAAGACGTTTGTGTCTCTTTTCAAAGCTTGCAAGGATACTGTCAGAAATTTGCAAAGATAATATTTCTGGTCTGTGGGGATATTTTTTGGTCTCAACAAATATAGCACAACAAGTCCACGTAAGACTTGGAAAAGCAGCACAATGTGTTCCTCTTTAGCATCGACTGATAATCCTCATCCTCTCAGTCTTTTCTTTATTCTGTCTCTTTTATAAAGCATGTTAAGGCCCTGATTTGTGAATACCAGGAATTGCAGTAGTGTTTGTTTAGCTCCTATATTCCTGTCAGTCACAGAATATTGACTCTGAGAGCTTTTAATAATCTGCTGTTTAATCCAAGTCCTAACCCAGTAAAATTTGATTGTTTCCTGGAAACCTGCTCAACTGTACCACCTAAAGTCATTTAGTCACCGGAGTATACGTGTCTGTCTGCATCTGTTCAAATTTGGTCATTTTATATCCTATCCTTTGAAAATGTCGGTCAGTGTTCAGTGTTTCTGTTCGACCAGGCTCCAGCGTGTGGGTTCACAGGTGTGTAAGTGAGTGTGACAGAAGGAGGGTCACTGCCACTAGATGCAGATGCTCAAAGAATCCTTTCTTCTGCTTTGAAGTCAGTTCAAATGCTCTTTAAAGTGTGTTTGAGAGAGTGGGTGCACATGCAGTCATGTGTGTGGGGTGGGCGGCACTTCTTTCATACACTGTTCTGTGTCATATAGACTATGACTTTAAGATATAGTCTTCGTAAACAACTTTAAATTATCTTGTGCAGTTTTGCTTATCTGGTTTTACTTGAAAACAGGACACAAATATTGATTAAGAAACCTTTCGTGTGTGGTTTTTTGTTCAGGATTTACTGAGGTTTTAGGGTCAAATAAAAGCGTATAATGTTGAACAAAAAAGGGGAAAAAATAAAATATCGTGTGTAGGTGAATTCTTTGTTTTTACATGGTTTTAAAAAATATTTATACCATTGTGAATTAAGTTTTTATTTAAAAAAGTGTTATGTTTAAAAAGTTATGTATATATATATATATCTCTCTTTTTCCACCAAAACATTAAATTGAGTGTAAACCTCCTAATCATAAAAAAAAAAAGTGAAACATTTTTGAATGTATTTATGTAAGGTAATTTTTCCATGTCAAAAAGGTCTCTTTTTTTTTTTTTTCATTTACACTGCAAAAAAAAAGCTTTTCTAGCTTATTTCCAGCCAAAACATCTTAAATAAAATATAAAAATTATTGTCTTAATTTTCAGAAAAAACGGCAGGATTGAGTTTTTGCTTGTATCGAGCAAAAATTTGGTTAATTTGGATGTGCCTTTTTCTGAAAACAAGACTATGATTTTTACTTCCTTCTTGGTTTAAGAAATTTTAAATATTTTGGCTGAAAACAAGAAAGAATATGAGGCGACGGCATTTTGTGACAGCGCAAAGCTTTTCTAAGCACCAGTCAATTCTGACAGCAGAAGTAAGTGTTAGTTTGCCTGCTCTGGTGATTGGAACATCACAGTTCAGGATGTCATCTTTAGAGCATCCCTTCATCTCCCCTCTGCGTTCTCATACGTCATATGAGCTCAGGTTACCACCTCCAGCCAGACGTACAGAAGTACAGTAAGTAGATTGTGTGAGTGAGCTGGATGTCTACCCATGCAAACACTACCGCTGTATTTGGTAGACATGCTAATCCACAGCTGTCTCAAGTATATTTATATCTACTGTGTGGCTCAGAGGGTCACATGATCACTGATCACCTTACATCTGTGTCTTTGCTAATAGTTGTACCGAGGTGCATTCAGTGTATGTTTTGTCATGGGTTTTTTCTCTTCTGGTGGCACATACTTGGTTAAAAAAAAATTGCTTGTCTGAAAAAAAGAACTCAAATCATTTTGACCACAACTCATATTTACACATGCTCACGTCTTCATCTGACTACAAGACTCTTATCTGTCTGTCTCGGTTTAATCTCTACAGACAAGCCTGTCTGAACTCACTCACTCACTCTCTCTCTCTCTCACGCACACACACAAACACACACATGCAGGGTGAGTAAATGTATCCTCTATGCATTCAAAAAGCTCAGCGTCAGCATCTTCCCTGAAACATGTCATTCACAGAGAATTGTGGCTCGAAGGTTATTAAGTACAAGATGAATCGCTGTCAGGGATTTGCGCGCACACAAACACACACTCACTGATGCAGGTCTGTAAGAAAGATGCAACGTTATTGGAGTTACATAAATGCATGGAGGTTTGTGAGGAATAGAGAGATGTTATGTAAAGAGCTGGGGAAGGACAAAGGTTAATATATAGATAGGAAGAGAGAGAGAATGGGATTATATAAGGGGATTAAGAAAGGAGAATTTATCAGTGGGTTATAGTGTTATATAAACAGGCACTAGAGTGACCAGAGCTGTCCTGACAATACCTCCCAACCTCCCAATATTAAAAAAACATATTTACAACAGAGTTTACATCTATATAAACATTTCAAATGTGTGTGTGTGTGTGTATGTATGTG
>JAUMHP010000023.1:477500-490606 GCA_032361065.1 Enteromius trimaculatus
TCGTCTGGCAGGTTGGTGGATGAGTTGATGCCTTTTGCTCTAAGTTGATCTGTGATGCACTGAAGAGAAAGTATGATAACGTTACTTTCTGATGATAGCTGCTACAGTTGCAAGAAAAATTATGTAAAGGCTTTGCTGAATCTGTGAAAAATTATACAAAATGCATGTTGTTGTTTTTTTTAATTAGTCTTGGGTAAGATATTTTACACAAAAGATGTTTACATATAGTCCACAAGACAAAAAAAAAGCAACAATTATTAAAATAATCCCCCTCAAAAATTTGTGAACCCTATGGTTTTTAATACTGTGTGTAATATTGTTCTTGGCACAAAGCACAAGAATTCTGACTGGAAATAATTTACTGCGGAATATTGATATTTGCAAGCAAAGGCACCAGTTATTTTTGTACAAACCTTTAACCACATAATATTCCCTACATTCGCAAAATACTATACAATTGGCTGTAAAAAGGTTTCATAATATATTTATTATAGTGCAAACTGATTTATATAAGCTTAATATAAATCACAAACAGTCTAATAGAGTTGGAATGATTTAGCCCTTTAGGTTAATAGTTGCACTTATGCCATGATTACAAATAGCAGTAATTCTTTAAAATTATGAAAATGTCAGACATTAATAATTCTTCTGATATCTATAATCTATAGTCCCATGCAGTGCTTGTATGGTACAGGGTTAATCACTAGATGGTGCAATGCTTCCATCCAAAAGATCAAGACTGTGAGGAGAGGCTTTAGCAGAAAGAGTCTCCTTAAATTTATTGTAGTGCTGTTGTACTACCAAATATCCATTAGAGATTGTATTCTCTGAGATGTAAAAACACCTTTCTGAAAACATCTTCTCATCCATCTCCTTTATAGCTGCTATAATAAGGCATGAACCTAAATGCAACTGTAATAGGGTGCTGCTTTTCCATCATCCATCCATCATCCATGCAGTGTCAAAACAATCTCTTTTGAAAATTAATTAGAAAGTACACGCCACTTAATGCTAGAAAACGACGAACAGCCTGTTCCTCTGGTTCAGGGTGTTGCCTGCAAAACAAACAGCACATTAGAGACATACAAACAGACAGAAGGAAAACAGACGTAAAGGTCAACGAATTATAATTTGTTGTTGTCACGTGTTAAATAAATACCTTTAAAGACCACACAGGTAAACCGCGTGGAGATATGAGTTAAATCTTACAGGAAACCTTATAAAATAGACAATTACTCCTGCCCTATCAGCAGAGTGTATAAAAGTCTTCTCCTGCAATTCTCCACTTACAATTCACCAGCACCTGGACGTAGGCTGCAATTCAAATAGCAGATAAAAACATTGTTTTGTTACTTGGTTATTGCACAGTAGAAGTACCTCCAGACTCTATTTTGCCTGTAATAGAGTTACCTGCACTGCCTGAAACAAACGAGTCCGTGATACCTGAAGTGCAACTAAATGAGCGATTCTAGTGTTGCCTGTCCACGGTTTTCCCGCAGAATTGGGCTAGATAACACTGTTGTGGTGGGTTGAAGCAACTGCTAAAACGTGATATTTAGCCCGTACAATGCAAATTTTACCAGGGAACCTCAACAAAAAACATGTATTTTACCCTACTACTAGTTTTGAGTAATAGCAATTGGGAGAGTTTTTTGGGAAAACCTGGCGACCCACAAATTCTAGCTTGCGCGGGTGCGGTGATGAGGGCAACGAGCTGATTGAATGAAGTTCAACAGAGGGATTTCTACCTCGCATCACTGCACTGTAACCTTTAACACACACATGTGATGTTTACTGAGCTAATGGACAATGCCACGATCATGTACACCTGGAGAACACTACAGTGAGTAATAAACTATAGAAATTCACATTACAGGCTATAAAAATATTTAGGAAAAAAGATAAGTGGAAAAGAGCATGAGTGTACATAGTTTCAACTTAGGCTAGTATGAAACATTATGGCTGAAACCTGGAAGGTTTTAAAAGAATGCTAATGGAATTATACAAATGAAAACATGGATGTAGTCTCTGAAGGCTTTGACCGTCTGTGTAGCTTATACATAAAGTAGTGCTTTTAAGTCTTTCCCCGGCAGGGTTTTTGAGTTGCAAGCCACTGCCAGGTCCAGCATTTTTTTTTTTAGATTTTCGCTAAAATTTCATGTCACATTTTGTTGTATGAATATCTGATGATGCAATAAGTCAAGTAAAGATCAATCCCTCTACTTAAAAAAAAAAAAAAAAGAATGCAAAATTACATTTTGGCAGGCAAAGAGTTAATAGCAATTCTGATTGCTGTTCCATAATCGCCACCTTGTGTGGATTTATAGACTAACATTTACATTCAGCCTCTGCTGTTTAGTGAATTTTCATAAGAGATTAAGTCCAGTCATTTAGCTAGATTGGCCGATGTGATTTTTCAGTGGGCCAATGCTCATGCAGAATCACCACGCTGACAAAAAGCTTTTTGCACCGGTTGTGCTTTGTATAGACAAGACATTAGTCAGAGTAGCACTATTTAGAGTAATCTTTGATCGAAATGAATACAATGCTGTGAGAGACTGTTGTTTAAAAACATATAATTTCAGCTGATGAATGCTTTCTGAAAAAAATTATTTAAGATGATAAATTCTCCTTTCAAAAAGTTGTGAGTTGTGAAAATTACACGATCTAGGACCCTTACAGGTACTGTATGTAGGATTGACACCGAGTGGTTGAACTAGGTATTGCAGTTTAAATTCAAACTATTGGAGATGGGGTTTTTTTCCGGCCCCTCCTACTCAGACTTGACGCACACGCAGGTTGCCAAATTGAAGACAGCAACTAGAACGAGCGTAATGACGATGGAATGCGCTGTTTTTATGAAGAGCAGGCAACCTGGGGCCTGTTCCATAAACCAAGATTAGAGGATAAGCCAGGCTTATTTCAGTTAGTCTTACTTATTGCCAGTTAATTTGTATTAAAATAAGTCAGACTATCTGCCATAAGCCTGGCTTATTTGGTTAACTTGTTTTATGGAACAGGCCCCTAGTTTTGTTAATCATGTGTTTAGTTAAGGTGTGTCTTGTTAATTATCTGTGATTGTCTTCCCTATTTAAGTTGCCCTTTGTCATTCAGTGTTTGTCCGTCAACCCAAATGTCAAGTCTATGTTTAAAAGTTGTTGAAATAGTTAATGGATACTGCTCCACGTTTTGTTTTCCTTATTAAAGTCTTTTTGTTTTATTATACTTCTATTTTTTTTATATTTATTGTACTCTAAGGGGGGGGGGGGCTATAAGGCCATGATCCTGGAAAGGGTGGGCGGGTGGAGCGTTTGGAGCTGGACCCCTGTAGATCCGCCTCCCGAGTCACCACGGCCTCAACCAGCTCCTGATCCGCCTCCTGAGGCTCCCGAGTCACCTCGCCCTCAACCAGCTCCTGATCCGCCTCCTGAGGCACCTGAGCCACCACGTCCTCAACCAGCTCCTGATCCGCCTCCTGAGGCACCTGAGCCACCACGGCCTCAGCCGGATCCTGATCTGCCCTGGAGGCAACCCATGACTCTGTTCCCCGTCCTGCCTCTTGTTTGACTTTTCAGAGATCATCTGCTCTTCCCTGTGAATGAACTCTGACCTTTTTGTAAGATCTGAATTTCTGACTTTGAATTTTATAAATCTGAATTTGACATATAATATTCATATTTATTTTGTTAAATAACCCTTGTCAATAACTGAAATTTACATAATTTAAATTCAAATAGTTTTGTCATAAATCAAGCTCCATACATTACACCAGTCCTGATCCACTCAGCATAGCAAATCAAATCCTGGAGCAAAAGACAGCAAGAGCTGTTACAAAAATAAAGGTGACAAAACAAGTCTCAGTAATCAGCCTCATTTGACTTAAAGAGGGCAGGAACCTCTGGCTGCAAACTGTTAATGTTAACACCTCTACTTTAAATCCTAAATACAATGTACTTCACCTTAGATTCTTATATGATGTTATGTCAGGGTTTAGGATCAGCAGATCTAAGACAGATTCTTAAATTTGTAATCCTACACAGCCAAGGAAACTTGATTGGTATCAAAGAAACAAAACTAAAGCTGTGAGAAAGGCCCAGCGAATCACCTGTGATCATTAAGGACTACAGTAGTCAACTCAAATCACAATCCCAACTCTCGCCCCTGATGACAGCCCTCCTACTTCTCCACCCACTATAACAAAGACACAGAAAACAACAGAACAGTTCATTAAGTATCAAAAGTTGAGAACTCATTCAGGTTAGCTTTCACTATTCTAACCTTTAACTAGTAAAGCGTACACCATGCACCACACTTCCTCCTACTGCTCCATTAGCTATATCAAAAAACTGCAGATCTTCCCCTAAATACTGGCATATGTCAAAGAAAGTGTTGTAAAATCTTTTTCAGAGAGACCAGGAGACTCTTCAGATATTTTAACGCAGAATTTTCTCTTTATTCAGGATAATTCTCTTCATGTGCTGTAATCATCAAAGTGGTCTTCGAAGTAGTCTAACTAAGGCTTGAATGCTTTTTGATATATATACATTTACAAGGAGGAGGAGTGCAGATGTGGAAAGCAAATGGCATGCAAATGCCTGATCTTTGGATAAGCTTTCCCAGCCTTGATCTATTTAACATGCAAGTATCATTCTAATGAAAAAGTGTTATAGAAACCTTAAAGCAAAAGGCACGGCTGAACCTTGAAAGAATTGGCATTCACACTTAGCTCGGGAAACTTAAACAAATGTTATAAAAAAACACACTGAATCTGAAAATGAATCATTCACATTTAGTTAACACTGAGTTTAATGAGTTTAATTCAACTTGAGAAAACAGTAGGAATTTATGATTACATTAAAAACTAACCATTGTTATCCTTATTTAGCAACTTAGCAACTATGTTTATAAAAACACAGCAAGCTTCGGAATTCATATTTAAGGTCTGAGTTCACAGTAGGCAGGTGGTCCATCGACAACTGAATACATTTTTATTTATGTTTGACTATGTGCACCTCATAGAAATTTACATTTACAGTACATTATCCAAAGCAACTTACTAATGACTTCTATATTGATGTCAACTATGTTTATTTCAGCTTCTATTTAAATGGTCATAGTTTGTAATAAATATTATTTATTTTAATGGATTTTATTAACTGATAGAAGACTAAAAATCTGGGTCCAAGACAAACGTTGACGTTAAAAGTAAATTATAGAAGGTATAACATTTCCAAGACAGTTTTAATGTCATGTAAAAACATGAAAAAAGTAAACACGGTATGTACAGTATAGTTTAATAAAAATCAATAAAAGACCATGACATGAGAATGCAAGAAATAACTGGCAATAAGTTTACTTGAGAAAACTCTGTAAATCACTGTAAATAATATCAGATAGGTGCCTATTGAATCATTATTATTAATAGTATTCTCTTTAGTTCTTGTTAAATTGCAGTTCTTTTTATTTATTTATTTGCATTTTTAGCAACACACTCACCGAACACCTGTAGTGAAGTTTCTCCTGTAAGTGTCTCTCCAGCACTAGTTATTACAGTCAGTCTGTATGTTCCAGAATCATCCAGTCTCAGGTTCAGGAGCTCCAGAGCGAGAGTGTTTTTGTCATCTCTATATCTTGGGAATATTATAGTTAAATCAGGCGATTCTGTCAATATAACAATTCCTCCAAATAGCCACTGAACTGTATCAATTGATGTGGAGGGAGGTTTATCAGGAGTAAACACCACACTTCCTCCTACTGCTCCATTAGACGGATCAGAAAACAACAGATCTTCCCCTAAATACTGGGCTGTGTCAAAGAATTAAAGACAAAAGAGTAATACTTTTTTTTTCTGCTATAAATATTGAAGTTACTGTGTTTAATTTTTTAGTTTTGTAATTAAAGTTCGAGTTGGCAGACATACATTTTTCTGCAATTACATATTTAAATGTATTTGTTTTTCGACAAAGGCTCACCAAAACACGACAATATCCACAGTGTCCAGTAAAAACCACGAGAAACCATGATCGAGCTTCGATCTGCCCCGAGCTGTTGCTGAAGTCATCTGAACTATGTAAACGACTGTTATTAAATGCAGAGACTTCATTGCGCCACCTAGCGCTCAATAATAACTCAAGTCCAACTGTAATTAATCAGATTTATTCAAGTTACTCAAACAATAAATTAGAACTGGCTCGAGTCAACAGTATTGACCTAATTAGGTAGACCTAGTTATGTTTTTCAACAGACATGCGTACCACTTTTCTGTAAAATTATCTCTGGTCACCAGACACCAGCTTAAACTAGCCTGAACCAGAAAATTCATTGACTCCAATGTATCCGTGGGCTAACCCTGAAATCTGTATTATTTCTGCCTCCTGTAGAGGGCGCTTAGCGCTTTTGAGATGGTCAGGTCAGAGTTCATTAAACATCACCAGAGCTTGCTGTATATTCACCTGTCTGTCTTACTTTTCTGCAGGTAAAGAAAAATACGGGTTGTTAACCCTTTAAAATGACATTAAATGAGTCATGATGATTTCGTTCGACATGTGGATGCATATAAATGCAATTTGTTTTAATAAATTGTATATTTGATACAATTTCAATATGAGTCAGTAATTAATTAGTGTAATCTGTGAATAGAGACGCAAAGAGACATACTAAACAAATACTTAACAAGCATGTACGTAATATTATAAGTGTTTGGATTGTTGTACATTCGGATTGTAATTACATGTGAGTTAAATGCGTGTTTTCTTTCGGAGTTAAAGTTAGTTGAGTTGAGCCAAAATGGGGACTAGGGCATTTAAGTTAGAGCCAAGATGGCGTCGTCCATGTGGAAAAATAACGTGAAACAAAATGGTTTAATGAGAAAATAACAGTGGATTGCATGCTTTGTTTACAATTGTGAACTCAAAATTGTGAGTTCAAAAAGGGTTACCTTTGTGAATGTAATGCATTGGTTTATATATATACAAGAGACAGAGACAGAGAACCTCCTTTTTTATTAGCCGCTGCATGGACAGAATGGCTCTGTGCTTCAACTCCTGAGAGAGAGAAAATGAGAGAGAGAGAGATGTGACTAATATTTTTTTAGGCATGTTCAGCTTTAACATATATGTCTGGCTTAACACTTATACACTGTTGAGTTGTAGAAAGAAAGAGAGCCAAACTGAATTTTTGTGTCTCATATGACTCTTGTTTGTCAGTCTTTCTGTTAAATTCTTCCACTTCACTGAAATAGTTATCCGACACAAATCACAGTTGTGTTAACAAAAATACCAGAAACAAAAGGGTGCAATGGTGATTGTGCAAAAATAATTCATATTCTACTCTGACCTGTAGTTATAATTCGGACCAGAAAGGAAGATCTTCCCAGCCTCCTGCAAGGAGACATTCTGTCGTACAGCTAGTGTTTTTATAATGGCCAGTGAAAACATTAATATAAATATACTATTAAACTAAATGTGCTTTGACCTTGCTCAACTTTGTTGAATGGAACAAAGCTGAACAACAGAATGGGCATTGAAAGTCCTTGCAGCATGTGGTGCATCGTTTCAATTCGGGCAAGGATCTCCCTTTTTGGATTGTTTTATGCCTCTTGAAAAAAAAAGAATTGTTAAAATATTTTGAGATCATTTGAAGGAAAATATCCCTAGTGCATTTTTTAATCATCTGTCCTACAACGAGTCTTACCAAGCCATAATATCACTTCATACTAGCCATGCAGAACATGACAGAAACTAATACATGATAAACACCGCCTGCAGATTAGGCTAAACAGTAACAATCTATTAAAATGTCAATGCCAGAATTACAGACTGGTAACACATATTGTAGTGCAACCAGGCAGTCAGCACAGTTTAATTATGAAATATTTAATACTTAAGTAATATGGTAAAACAATGAGTATTAAGTCTAACATCCTTGGTTTGTTTTGCTCTGTTCCGTGTCATGTGATGTTTGTTTTGACTTCCCATGTGCTCTATGTTTCTCCCCATGTGTCCCGTGACCTAGTTTGTGTTAATGATGTATTTAGTTCAGGTGTGTCTCGTAATTAGTGTCTGTATATAACCCATGTCTTTTCAGTTCTTCCCTGTCCGTCAACCCTAATGTTACTCGTGTCTCTGTGAATGCTTTCCTGTAGAGTTATTTGGATACTACTCCACGTTTTGAGTTCTTTATTAAAAGTGTTTTGTTTTATATTTTACTCCTGCCTCCAATCTCCTTCGTCACCACAAGAGCAACGTTACATTAAGCAAGTTTTCATACTAATACAGTAAGCTATAGGTACATATTAAAACTCACTTCAGCATGTTTTTATAATCTTTTTATTTTTAATTAACGTGATGGTTAGATTTATTATAGTCATTAAAACTCAACAATGATTTATTAAGTAATGGCCACGAATTAAGATCGTCGTATTAATTAATATCACTAACACACAAATCCTTAATGTGTTGGTAATAAATTTGTAATTCATAGTTATCAGCGCTCACGTTGCACACTGTTTCAACTTTGCATGGTTTAAGCATTAGAAAATAAAGCTTAATTGAATATCGCTACTCGCAGTCTGATTGCTGTCCATGTCGTCCATCTTTAATCAGATTTTTTGGTGATCCAGGTCAGGGCATGGCGCTGTCACAAAAAACTAGGGTCCTAAAACTGCAGTACTATAACTGAGGGTCCTGAAACTGCTGCACCTCCAGTTGTGCAGGAATATACTGTTGGAGAAAACAGGGTGGGACAGGGTGTTTTGGAGGTTGATGAGGATATGGTGTAGGGATGGTGAGGAGCACATGAGGATGATGGCAGGATGTGGTGAAGAGATTTTGATGGGAGGATGATGATAATAATCCTCTGGAGGCCTGGGGCCTCATGTACAAAGACTTATGTAGAATCAATACTAAAACATTGCGTACAGACAAAGCTGTAAATGTGCGCATGCACAAAAAAAATCAGATGTATGACACTGCGTACGCGGAAACCCATGCACATTCTCTTTGTACATTCGAATTAATGTGAAATTGAGCGCACATGCACGAGCGCTAAACCCCTCCACCTTATAAATATGATAATGAATCCACTTTGGCAAAAACCAAATGAAAAAGGAATCCAGAAGAGAAACTTCAAAGAATGTGAAGTGGAGGTGCTGCTATCGGTGTAGACCGGAGAAAAACTGGGTTATTTGCAAGTTTGTCCTCCGGAATTAATAACAAAAAAGCGGTCTGAACATCACACTGTGAACGAATTATAAATGAAATGGTCCGAAGTAAAGGTGCAGGTTAAGAGGAGAATAGCAGGGGATGCTGACCTAACACCCTTTCAGGAGAGAGTTGCCTCAATTGTGGGTGAAACTTTACTGTCTGAAGTAGTATCCGTGTCAGTGGGAGACGGCTACGTTTACATGCGCGCGAATAATGCGATTATTTTCAATAATCAGAGTAAGGACTTAATCACATTATGATGTTTAAATGCCAAGAGCCAGTTTTTCACTCCCGTTTACATGCTATTTCCATATTCTTATTATTCGCTAAAAATTGTGATTAATTTTCTACTGCCATAATCACATACTCCACTGCATATATGACAAATTATGGATTCAGAAAGAGTACAGATGCGTTACCTACTGTAACTACTATCCACTGTTTACATTTATTTTACATCTAATGAAAACATATAAAACATGTTTATATTCCATGCTCTTCCACCACCAATGTTATGGTAATTCGTTTGTCTATGCTGCTGTCTCTTCGTTTGTCTGCTGCTGTGAGAAAAGGGAGTTCCCCAGAAACGCGATGTTTCTAATCTAATATGACAATCTCCCCATATGTAACTTAGAAGTCATCTTAATAGATTACGATAATTAAGGAGTTTTTGTTTTTAAGTTTGTTTTGTTCATTTAAAGCTTTCTATAGATACATTTATCATGTCTTTTCGGTTCATTTTTCTCCTGTTCAAGAAGCAAAGGCAGATTTTTTTTTTTTTGACCTTTTACAGTTCTGAATGATGGATCTTACCTTTCTCAGAAAAAATGATAACGAAGGCTATTTTGTTTTCACTGCGCTGGTGTACGGAAAGAAAGGACGTGACAAGGTAAGGATTCCCATACTAGGAATTTGTGCTCTGCATTTAACCCATCCAAGTGCGCACACAGCAGTGAGAAGTGATGCACGTGACCACGTGCATACACACACATCTGAAGCAGTGGTGCGGCACCCGGGGAGCAGTTGGGGGAACGGTGCCCTGTTCAAGGGCCTCACCTCAGTCGTGGTGGAGAGGGTGCTGGTTATTCACTAACCCCACCCACAATCCCTGCCGGACCTGGGACTCGAACCCACGACCTTTGGGTTACAGGTCCAATTCTATATCCATTAGGCCACGATTGCCCCCGCGGTGTTCACGTGTGACTTATGAAAATAACGAAATAAATGTATCCCTGCCATGAATAAATAGATTAAATTAAATTACGTGACTAAATCACGAACTGCCCTGAGACTCCAGCGAGCTTCCAGTCTCTGAACACATGTGGATATGCTATAGCACACTTTTATTATAGTGAGATTTAATGTTAAAACATTTTTATATGGTTGAATTATTTTAGTATGTAGGCTACATTTATTTTATTTTGTTTTATGCAAGCGTTGTTGATTTGAAAAGGCTGGCAACTTGGTCTTTACTTTTAAAAAACAAAAACTTTAGGCTATTTAACAAAGAAAACTGCTCCAAATGTTTTTCTAAATTGACTTAAAAAACGAAAAGAAAAATAATAATTGTACCATTGCACACAAAACTAAACTATTTTAATAGCCGTAACAGTAGTAAAAGCCAGAGCGGTAGTCAGAGCGGCATACTACAATTAAGGTGTTTACATGTCTGAATATTTCGATTAAAATCGGCGTAGGCCACCTATTTTAATACGATTATGCTTGCTGCGATTATGAGCATATTTGCATTATTATACTCGAAGTATTGCGTTTGCATGAGGTAAATTTTAATCGCAATACTGTCAAAATCTCATAATAATCTCATTAAGAGGTTCCATGTAAACACACTCACTGCCATTGCCATAGACTAAGGGTTGTATACATTTGCAAATGCTTTTATATGTTCTAAGTCACATAATTGGTATAAAAATATAGTGTCAATTAACCCATTTTATCATTTCTAAATTAATAGCAACGTTTTTCACATGCTTTGTAGTGTGCAATTTAAAACGATTGCCTCTAGGAGTCGCTAACTGGCATAAAACAAAGACGCACAAGAAATAGACGTATGCCAGACATGGAGTTTTTGTGCGTTTGGCAAATGGCACAGACCCAGAGATGACAACCCACAGCAGAGTCGAGGAAGTAGTCAAGATATAGATTTTGTGGACAGTGATGGGAGTAACGGCGTTATAAATATACGCTGTTACTAACGGCGTTATTTTTTTCAGTAACAAGTAATCAAACTAATTACTGTTTCCCCTGTTACAACGCCATAAGCACAAAGAAAGCACAAATTAGAATGGACATTGCTTGAATTTTAACAGAGGTGTTAAACTACAAACTAAATAATAAAATACACTTACCATTCCTTTGCTTGTCTCTGCATTCAGATTTCAGTTTGTCTGATCTGAAGAACAACAAATGTTAATATTTTGCATACACAAACACATGATTTGCAAATGATGATTTTTTTATTTTTAATAATGATAGTAGCTTTACCTGGTTGGTAAAAACCTTCCCAGCCTCAGCAGTTTCAGAAGTACGGTGTGCTTTCTTATAAGCAACCTTGAAAGATTTTGATCTTTCTTCTTATCTGTAATAAAAGTTGTTTTCACAAATTGTTCAGGAAATCAGAAAACCCAAGTTAATTTGCAAATAATAGGATGTTAATATGTTGTTACATTATGTTTTAGGACTTTTTGTATGTGTCAAAAACATGACTGACACAGACAAATAACTCATTAAAATGAACAAACTAATTTTACCTGACGTTACAGTGAGGTTTCTGGTAAAAAAAAGAAAAAAGAACATACCGCTAGGCCTCTATTTTCTAGTTAATGTCATCACTCACCCTTAAGATGCTCCAAAACCTCCAATAAGATTTTTGTTCATCTTCAAAAAAAGCTTGTGACCCTCCGATGAAATACAATTCACTAAAGATTCACGTTTCAAAAGTTCATCCAAAAACATTGTCTTGTAATCCATATGAATTGAGTGGTTTCCTCAAAGTGTTTTAAAGAGAGACCGTCATCCTATAATATAACTGCCTAAACTTAGACTTATATTCACATTCAAGGGACATTTCCACGCACATCATATTTCACAGAGGAAGCTCTCAAGCACAAACTCATTATCACATGAACCAGTCAGAGCCAAATTCAACCAATTCGGTGGCTCTGAAACCAATCAGGTTTAGTCAGTGTGTTGTTTGAATTTAAACACAAGTGAATGCACTTTTTATATATATATATATATATATATTTATATATATGTTATCTTAAATACATTTTAGATATGTTACTGTATGTATGTTATTTCTTCTATTCAGCTGTTCGGTTGTAGATTTGCTGGTGTGCACGAGACCATTGTTTTTATTGCATCTCCCAATCTTGGCCAAGCTTTAGCTGCCTCACATTTGACTCTAGAATACTTTAGGATATGAGTTTAGGGTCAACTCAGTGACTTTAGGGTGCCCAGGTACTGTAGCTACAAAATAGGCCCCAAATTATCAGCCATCCACAAGCATTTGTGACTATTGGTATGAGGTGTTTGTGCTGATATGTTCTTTAGATGTTCTTTGTTTCCCAAATATGGTGTGGTCTCTTTAATGGACATTGTTCTAGAAGACTTGACGGTGAAGTTCTAGGGTTGTCTGTCATTTCTCGGAGTGTTACAGTCTTCAGGTAAATATGCTGGGAGGATTGGTGTCTATTTTGAGTATCTCTCACTCGTGGATAAACTAACTCACTGTAGAATGATGGACAAACGTTTGTCACACATGGGTGTAACATCCTTGGTTTGTTTAGTTCTTAGTTCCTTGTCGTGTGATGTCTGTTTTTGCTTTCCATGTGCTCTGTTTCTCCCCATGTGTCTCGTGACCTAGTTTAGTTGATTTGTGTA
>JAUMHP010000023.1:504787-530144 GCA_032361065.1 Enteromius trimaculatus
AGACTATGCTAGACAAACAGTAATAATATCCGCGAGTGTAGCGCGAGGGACGCGAAAGACACGCTAACCGGCAGATAAAAACAGATTTTACAGAAGCAGTTGGTTGGGGGAGCGAAGCACATGTTTCTAAACTTGCCCTTTCTACATGTGGAACTGGTTTGCCTCCTCCTGGGGCAGAGCTTGCAGGTTCACTACCTGATCGTGAAAGGCCGTTGTAGGAACCTTAGACTCATAGCCGGACCGGGGTCTCAGGATACCGAGGGCAACAACGGGTCCCAAAAGGGTATGATGTACAGTCTCTGTGCTTCTTTGGTTAACCCGTCTCGCACCTCTGAGGAACCTCACGATCAGTTGCTGCTTCCCGAGGGATGTACCCTCCACAACATTGTAACAGCTGTATGGCAGCGCATCCCTGCCGAGGGGTGCCTCGGAGAGGGAGTAATACAGCTGGCAGTGGGAGGACTCGGGGAGGCAAAGAGGTCTATCTCGGCCTTGCCGAAGTAGCTCTAAATCAGCTGGACTACCTGGGGGTGGAGTCACCATTCTGTACCATGCAGCAAACCAGCTCTCCCAGAGTGCCACGTTGCCATGCCCATCTCGGGACTCAATCATGTAACCAACGCTGAAGTGGTACTGCCGTTGTAACTGCCATATGCCCTAGGAGCCTCTGAAAAGGTTTGAGAGGGACCACTATCTTGTGCCTGAAGAATTCCAGGCACTTTAGCACTGTTTTTGTGCACAATGAAGTAAGGACTGTAGAACCCTGACCTCATCTCAGCTAGAAGGCACAATTGCGTCTATCGCCAGTAGGACAGCAACCTCCGCATGCAGGACAGGGGAATCCATGTCCGAATGGACAGTTATGAAAAAGGACGCGTCTGTACCTTTGGACGTCTGGCAAAAAGAATCGCCTAGCTGAGGCGAGCCACCGCGAGGGGCTGGGCTCCCAGCCTGGTCGCTAGGGGGATCAGAGGAAATTGATCACCGTGCACGGTGGGGCAGTCTAGGGGGGAACGGGGAGGGGACTGACCCAGAAGGATAAACATTCTGGAGAAAAGTCTGCCTTCACTGGGCAGCGCTTACCTGCTCCCTGGTTCCCACACTGGCAATATAGGACTCCTGGTCCACATCCGAGAAGGCAAAGCGTCTCTCAGGAAGGAACAACCTCCTTACCTGAGGGCTGAGACACGTCAGTCTGCTTCTTCCTCTGATGCTGATGAGGTAGTTTCGGCCCAGGTTCAGAAGAATAGACTTTATTACAGAGCAATAAAGTCGAGAGCCTCTGCAGAGAAATCTCCCGATGTCTTCCTGCAATGCCTTTTTATACAGTTTTTAAGGCATGTTCTATACCGCTAATGCATGTATTCGACATGACAGTCATGGGTTCTAATTTTTATATCCTGTGTATCGACTGGGCCTCTTTGTTTACATTTATAGCCTGCAGCTAAAAACTGGCCATGCAGTATGTCCCATGATCGATCCTCTTACTTTTAAACACAAACCCTCAGACTAAGGCATGTTTATAATAGTAGCTAAATTAATACTCATCTGGCTATATATTAAGATACATATTTGGCTATAGTAATACAGACCACACATTTCAATTGACTTCTTGATTAATAAAATCTACTTCACTGACAATAGACATCTCGTCCCTCTGGGTTGCACCCACTGTGGGGAAGCAATCTGCTCCAGCAACACTACGGAACTATGAGACGGGGTAGATGTCGGCGGGGTTTTTATGCCCAGCGGAACATTCTGCATGGTCTCGCGGCAACAGCCAGAAAACTATAACAGCTCAACAATCTGCCGGAGGAAGTTGCGAACAAGAGGCGGGACCTTACTGCAGCCATGGTCATGCATTCGCAATGAACACATAAATCATCCACAAACGCTGCCTCAGGGTGATCTCGCCCAGACGTGTGAGGCAGCAATCAAGTCAGTCCCGAGAGGTGAAGAAACTACCGCATCCGGAAGAGCACGGCCGAATATACATTATGGAGAACGCCTTACCAACCATGAGAAACTGCTCTTTTTCCTGGATTACCCAGTGAGGACCTCTCGCGGCACTTTAAAAAGGCCACCAGCCCGCAGAACCTGCTGGCAGCCGCCCAGTCATTTGTCAGAGGGGGAGAGAGCATGAACTCGCAGAAACTCTTAGATCTCTTAGTGTCAACCGATTCCGACTCAGAATGGCGAGGCTCCAAAGCGAAAGTCTGAAGGTTCACTGCATCTGTGCCCTCTCACATACTCACATAGTGACAAGGACCTAGGTGCAATCAGTGCACGCCATTTCATTGGGAACTAGTTTTACTTTTTAACATTAACATCTTTATATGATTCCCCTTGATACTAAAATGTTTTTAAAACTGTAGTCTACTTGGATGATTTGAGTGTGTAATTATCATTCAATGGAGGACAGATCACAGAGAATCAATAGCTGGCAGCTTTACAAGAATAAATAAATCAAAACTGAAATGCTTTTAAAAGAATGTGTCTAGGCTCATTTTCCTGGCATTTTCCCAGCAATATTAGGGATCTGAACTAACACACCATAAATAACTGTTGTGTTTTCTGAAAGCCAGTTCTTGTGCATATTGTGGTATTTGTTGAATGTTGGGGAAAGTAAAGATTAATACTAACAGTGGCTGGCTCATAAATGTTAACATATTTTCTATATTTTTGTGCAAAAACTCAAAGTACAAAGTACTGTAGAAATACAGCGTATATATATATATATATATATATATATATATATATAAAACACTAACTGCTTTGAAAGCAACACAATTTAACTGAATAAAGCTTTTATTGTTGTCCACACAATGCTTTCAGAGTGCAAGTGCTTGATAATAACATATTTATCCAATTGTGCTTTATCACAGGCACATCTTCAGACTTACTTATAAACGTCTGTCAAGTCTATATACACAGCAGTCAACACTGGTGTAATCTTCTATCTCAAATATAATTGAAGCATGCAGTAGAAAAATACAATGAGGCAATAAAGTACACCCGCTCACACACTGCCTTAAACACTTCCTAGTTTCACAGAGCCAGACTTTTGACTACCGGTGTAAAGTCTGGTCCACTTCACAGCTTATTCTAGCCAAGAACCACCCAATAAAGATGAGAACAAACCATCTGACTGATATAATAGGCGAATAATCAGAGCTGGTTTCATTTTCACCTGACATTTAGGGAATGGCACATAGTAGATAGTTCGACAAAATAAGCCTTGAATTTTGTTTCCACTGCCCAGTTTCAGTTCTGCAGGCACATTTGAATAGATCGGTCCCGCATGAAGGTAATATTTGCAAGTGCACATCTTATTATAGTGAAAAATTGCAATCTTATACTGCTGTTTTTCAGGATTTACAATACTAAGATGTGGACACCTCTGCAGATGTCAACCACATTATCACTGCCTCTACTGCAAATCAACAATTTGAAGTAAATCAGATTTATTAAACATTTAAGACTCATTTAAGAAAAAAAAAACAGCAACCATCAACCCCTCACACTAAAGCCACAACTTCTGCCACGACTCTGTCCACGATTCATGGGACTCCCTCTGCTGCCACAGCTCTCCCCAGAACTTTTGGGATTTGGGACAAAAAAATGGGCGAAAAAAACCAAAGCAACTAAAGAAATATCACAAATTTGATATATAATTTGATAAGACATATAGAATGCAAACACACTCCAAAAATGACAGACATTATTTCCTCATACCATCTTGGCAGTGAGTGCATAGACCCCCAAAATGGAGTCTATATTGTCCACTAAAGTATTCATGGAACTTCTACTCAACATCATGTTTCATGTTAATTAAAGGAGTGCCAGACTAATATGGAGAAGTGGACTGCTGTCATACCAGTGTGTTCACCTCTAGTCAGTTTCATATTGAAAAACTCACCTTCACTCACAGAAGAAAGTTTAAAAGAAATGGTTAAAAGCAAGTGGTTTGGGCAGGACAAAATAAAACATTGTGTCGAACGTCAAAATCTATCCCAAGAAAAAAATGCACCACTTTAAGTTGAATCCAAGATTGGAGTCCCACCATCAAAAAGATTCATATTGGTCTACGTGCCTAATATATCATATTATAGTAGACTGGGCAGAGTCATGGCAAGAAGATTTCATGGCACTGTCCTTGTTCAAAAACCCAGAGGTCATGCACCCATAAATACACTGAGAAATGGCACCTCTTTCAAGTGCACCCTGAACTCTTCTGAAAGGTTTGGAGAACTGAAAGCGCTGAAGAATTTCAAGCAACAGCGGTGGAAGAAAGTAATGAAAGTGAGACTTACCCTCCAAAGGATGTTTCTAAAGTGAAGAGCATGATAGAATATATCCTAAAAAATAAAAAGCAATCATTTGAGGCTTTCTTCAGTCCATAAGGAATTTCCCCAACACCTAATCCCTGATGAGACAATGTGCTACCACTGTTCAGACCGCACATTTTTCAGTGATCCTGTCAACAACTACAGGAATTGTCCAAGGTGGATCATTATTACAGCTTTTATTTTAATTTCATTATGAATAGATACTAAATCATTGTTTTTGTTATTTTTACATTCCTTATCTGCATCCTTATCTCCACCCAAATTTAAAACATGTTGTCGGTTAATGAAGATTTGATCAAAATTTCTATATTTTTTCATGTAAACCATGTGGTACCTTTACTGTGTTTCCATACTATGGTTCAAAAACACTATAGAATTTACTAGAGAAATTGTATTCTACATTTTCTATGGCAAATGTAATATAAATTGCCAAAGTATTATTCCCACACAATTCACTATAATACCTATACTATAGTATGGTTCAAAAACACTATAGTTTTTACTAGTGAACTGTTACTACATTTTATATTGTAAATATAGTACAGTATTTTTTCATGTGGGACAGCAGGCTTACCCAACCCTGTATGTGCAGTGGATAGGTGTTAAATGCCTATAATTAGACCCCATTGTAATAATGCCCTAACCTACTGGAATAGGAAATAGTTCTATTCAGCAATTTTAACAGGGTTTTGTCGCAGCTCAGCGTGCAGCATTTTACATAATCTTTATTTACAGCCAAGGGACCAAGCTGTTGTAGTAGGTGATAGTGATGATGATGAATCACCTCCCCAGCTACCTCACAACACTATTGCAAGCATTTATAGTTGTATTTTATATCATTTGTGACCAGATCTAACACATCAAAAACTGAGAAATTAGTATTTAACTGAACTTTTTTGTCACAATTTTTGAAATATTTAAACTCTTTAAACCCATTTTTTTTTTTTTTTTTTGACCCAGTTTGTGTTGGTCAATAAAAGATTGCTTTACATATTTGACTCAAGGTGTGTATGAGACTTGGCCACCTTACTGCCCAAAGAAACAAAGTGAAGTGAGCTTAGTAAACAGAGTAACAACAAAAGATTAGGACAATAAATTGGGCAGGATCTGATTTAAAATTGATTGATTAAAATTACAAGAAGACAATTTACTGGAATGTTTCAAATGATTTACAACAATATTTTAAGGTGTATGCTTAAATGTTTGATTAAACGTTTATATTTTTGCCAACATATCAGCTTAGCATAAGAATAGTCCAGGTTACAGCAGAGTTTACAGCAAACTACATCAATAGGAGGCAAGATGAGCAAAATGCAAAAAAAAAAAACAAGCAGAAGTAAAAACACAAGGAAACACATGGAAAACTAGAAAACGCTTTGTAGAGACAAACTCAATACTCAACGATGGGATAAGAGGGACATAAATTCACAAGACAATGAATTAACAAGATGATAAGGGTGGAGACTACAATGGCTTCCAGAGCTGTGTTAGGGCAAGACAAGGATTCAAAGAGGTAATGATAACGGTTAGTGGCATGGCAAACTCAGCAAAATCAGGTTCTGCCTACAGGCAAATTCTGAGAGATGCCATCCACAAGCTAGATGCAACCCCTCATACAAAAAGGCCATTCAAGAATGGAGAATGTTGACTATTATGGTTTCAACATGTTGTATGGCTGAGGCTGCGAGACAGCTGGAGTTTTTTGTTGCTGTTTTGTTCCATTTGCACTTGATTTGTGCTGTTAGTAGTTTCCCCCCATGTTCAGTAGTGTTGTATGTCTTTGTATGTCTTGCGGGATTGCTGTTTGAGGTTACAGTGTCGTTCTGTGTCAGTCTTTTATCATTTTTAGTAAATTCTGTTTTGCTAAACCGCAGTTGTTTAAGAAAAAAAAATAGTTTGTTCTTGCCATACATTAAAAGCATAGTTGATCAAAAAATATTTTGGAGAATATTGGTAACTAGACATTGACTTTCACAGTATATACAGTGAGGTAAATAAGTATTTGATCACCCTGTGATTTTGCAAGTTCTCTTACTTAGAAATCATGGAGTGGTCTACAATTTTCAGCATAGGTGCATTTCCACTGTGAGAGACAGAATTTAAAATCTGGAAATCACATTGTATGATTTTTCAACAATTTATTTGTGAATTACTGTGTCAAATAAGTATTTGACTTATCAGCCAGATTTCTGAGCCTCAAGGACCTGTTACTTTGCTTTTAAATAGTCCAGCTACACTCTGCTCATGATTCTAAATTAGTAGCACCTGTTTGAGGTCGTTAGCTGTCATAAAGACACCTGTGTATCCCACAATCAGCCAAAGTCTAATTAGCAGCATGGGCACAACCAAAGAGCTGTCAAAACACTCAAGAGACAATGTTGTAGACCTTCACTAAGCTGGAAAGGGCTACGGGCCAATTGCCAAGCGGCTTGGTGAAAAAAGAACAGCTGTTGGAGCAATTGTCAGAAAATGAAAGAGGCTAATGATGATGGAGGCTAATGATGATGGAGTTGGATCTATATACAGTTCTACAGGTCCGATGCACTTCAGAGTTTGGATCTAACCCTAATCAAACACACCTGAGCATGCTAATCAGTGTCTTAAGGATCATTAGAAAACACAGGTAGGTGAGTTTTATTAGGGTTGGAGCTAAACTCTGCAGTGCATCGGACCTCCAGGGTAAGATTTGAGGAACCCTGGAGTAAAGGATGGGGCTCAGCACACAGCCCAGTGGTACACCAGTGTTGAGTGTAATTGTGGTGGAGCAGATGTGGCCTGACCTGACATGCTGTGGTCTGTTGGTTTGAGTAATAAAGAGAAGATCATTTTTATACCAATAAAGGAACCTCAAGGACAGGGGTGGGGAACGTTGATCCTGGGGAGCCGTTGTCCCTGCAGAGTTTAGCTCCAACCCTAATAAAACACACCTGAACCACCTAATCAAGATGGATGCAGGGTAGGTATTTTTTTCTCTCAGGGTTGGAGCTAAACTCTGCAGAAGAACGGCCCTCTAGGATCAACGTTCCCCACCCCTGCTCCAGGAGATAGGATAGCAGAGATACACTTGAATAATAAGCATTTAGATTCTAAGTAATGCAAATAAAAAGTTATAACTATGATAATCAGATAAGGCATGGATGTCTAAACTCATTCTTGGAGGGCCGGTGCCCTGCACAGTTCAGCTCCAACTTGCCTCAACACACCTGCATGGAAGTTTCTAACATGTAGTAAGAGCTTGATTAGCTGTTTCAGGTGTGTTTAACTGGGGTTGGAGCTAAACTCTGCAGGACACGTCCCTCCAGGACCGAGTTTGGACAGTCCTGAGATAAGGGAACATACATAAACTCCATGCATGAGGAGAATGTGGGTCCAGGTCTGTAATTTATATGCAAATGTCAAAGGCTAAAAAGGTCTCTGAAATACATAAATCCCAAACGATCATCTGTGATCTTAAACAAATGCTACATACATGTAACAATTTGGTAAAGAAAAATACTCAATGAAAACACCAAGACTTTAAAGGCTTTTATGACAGCTTTAATTAACACATTAAAAGCAAGTGAAATGTCTGAAAATATGTTCGAAATGCATGATTAGTACAAAATGATTTGCTTTTTGACTTGTGAATCAAACACTTCAACAACTTCAACACCTATTTTAGTAGGTGTATTAACCATTGAGAAATAATTTATAGATATTTATTTACTTTATTCAGCCTAATCTCTGCCTACATTTTAAGCAATGCTTGCAGATATCTAAGCAATCGCTTGAAAGGTTAGAATACAGGTATTTAACTGAAGGACTTGGTTATCCTCGGAGTAAACCCAGGCTGATGTTTTTTATGATTGTGCAAGTGGCAGTGGGACTTCAGCAGGAGGGTTAGGCTCATCATCAATCTTTAAATCACGACAGAACAACACTTGTTCTTGTCCAAGACCCAGTTTGTATTGCCACAGATATAAACTCTGATTTGGCTCCAGCACAAGTGAGAGTTGTTCTTCCACTTCAGTCAGTTCGTTCCAGCTTTCCCTTTCAGTGCTGACATGTGAACCTCCATATTCTGCAGTAAAGGAGAACTGCAACTTTGCAATTAACCCTAAAAGGGTTCCAGATTTAATCGTGGATGACGCGGCTAACTTCCAGTTGTGTGTGATCTGGGCCATCTTTTCTTTATTGTATCCAACCTTTTTATTAATTTTCTTTTCCCACGTCAATGATGTATTGCTGTCATTAGTTATAGTTTTAATATTCTCCCACATGCCAAATGCTGGGCCTTTAGTAATTGACAGCCCACCAGGCAGGAAGTTAAGAACATCGGGATGAACAGAATAGACAGCGACACGCTTGTCTTTGTTGAAGTTCGTACCTTTGTAGTATTCAACTCCCCACTTTGAGGTCGGCTTGAGGAAGTAGTAGTGGAATTGCAAGCCCCAGTAATACAGACCATCTCTGCAGTTGGGATGCAGCTTGTATTCTACAGCACCCTGGTCCCGATTCATATTAGTTGTTCTCCGGTAAGTGCCCTTTCCTTGGAAGATGATGTAAAACTTGCCAAAAGCTGAGAGGTAGTGGTCTCCACCTTGGCAGTTGGGATGAAGGCTGTAAACTACAGCATTGCTGTCTGTTGACAGATCAGTGACTCTGCGGTAACAATTACCCTTGATGATGTAGAAGCAGCCGTTCTTATTACCAAGATAATGGTCTCCATTTTGGCAGGCAGGGTGCAGACTGAAAATTTTGAGGTCTGACCCTTTATTGAAATTATTGGATTGCATATAGACGCCAAGATCAGAACGGATTATATAATAGCAGTTGCTCACTCCACAGAAGTCAGTACCTTTGGTTTTGCTCTTGGGAATAATGCTTTGCATTGTGCCTGAACCTGCAACACAGAAAAAAACAAAAACATTCAATCTCTAAACCTAATGGATTGCTGTTATTTTATTTTTTCTATAGATTGATTACCAAAAAAACCTTTATATATCAGGGTACAAAATGAAAGCTAACTGATGATATAAACATCATCTAGTAGAAGAAATACTATTATATTTGAAAAAGTACATCTAATACATGCTGTTATTACAGAACTAAAATTTTTAAACAAACTTAAACACAAACTAAAGTTGTGTTGAAATTCCTTAAATTTCAGCTTATTCTGTCATTTGTGTGCTGTTAACCCAATGGAAAAATGCATCAATTAAATAAACATACCCTGCTAAAAAAACCATATGCATATGCTGGTTAGGTAGGTTGTGAAGCTGGGATGCTGGTTTAAGCTGATCATTTGCTGGTTTATGCTGGTTCTTTGCAAGCACATAACCAACATAAACCAGCAAAGAACCGGCTTAAACCAGCATAAACTAGCAAAGGACCAGCATTAACCATTTTTAATACCAAACCTTTTTCAGCAATAGAACATAAACAAAAAATAAATAAATAAGATACTGAATTATAATCATATTGTAGCTCTATTCGTACGTGTAAACAGCAACCCAAACATGATACACAGGACAGATCTTTCACTTGCCCCTGGTGTACCGATAGAGGTCCAGCCACTGCAAAGCTCTGGTGGCGTGCCACCCAAAATATGCTGGCTGACCAACAGCACTTTTAAAATGGTCAGCCCGCCGATAGTGTGCCGAAGGTGACACTATAGATTAGAGCGGATACTGGACATGGATGAAGCTTTCAAGAGCGCATGTGTCGACCACCCATGTTTGCGCACATCAACTGGAGTATACTTTGAAAGGCTACACGTTCCATGCATACAAAAGCTTCCCATGCTGGTCTCAACCTACCTGTCAATCTTGGTCATCTGGTTCACCACCTACCTCCTGCCTGTTTTGACTGCTTTTCAGTTCATGTTTTGCCTGGAAGCCATTTCTTTGAGTTGTGAATAAATACAATACTTACCTGTTTGATTGAACCCATGTGTCTGCCTCCTTGACCAAATGTGACAGAAGACCAGACCATACAACAAACAATATAAGTTTTTTCTTATTAGATCCCGGTGCACTACACCATACCCATACACAAGATCCCAGAGGATCCAGTCCTCAAATCACAGCAAGGAGTGGCAATCTTGATCCCCTTAAATTCAGTTTCCACACTGTCAGGAGTTCTCACAACCGCTCCAATTCCAGATCTAGTCAGAGAACGCGTCTCAGTCCAGGAGTCCTCAGAACCCACTCCAGAGCCAGATCCGGTCAGAGAACCCTCAGAGCCAGCTCCAGCCTGGGAGTTGTCAGAGTCTGCTCCAGTGCCTGCTTCTGTCCTGAAGATCAATGAGGCAATTGTTAATCTGTCTATACACTATATTCCAGATTTGCATGTCCCCCCCTGGTGGGCTTCTCCTCTATCTGCACTGCTCTTGTGGGCTTAAGTTCTATTGTTCTTGTCCTTCTGGCTTTCTCCTGCCTAAGTCTCCAAATGCTCTGCTACATGTACCGGGCCCACAGTTCGTCCTTCACTACTGCCTTCACTCCACCACTCTCTCTCTCTCTCCACCTCTGTTGGAGCATCTGGAAGTCACTCCGTGGGGAGGGGGTAATGTCAAAGTCCAGTGACCATAACACATCCATGAGTTCAGTCACCTACACATACTACATCTGCCAGCATCCCTCTTGCTACTCACCTGCACTCACACTCACACCTAATCAGCTACACCTGCATCCACTTACCTGCACCCTTCATTAGCTCTCTCATAAATCACTACAAACATTAACCGTCTGCTCTTAAGGTTGCAAGCTTCCCATGCTGGTCTCAACCTACCTGTCAGTCTTCTGCAAGAGAAAGGAAAGAAGGAAATTTAAGATAAGCCTGTTTTGACTGCTTCTGCCGCTATTTTCAGTTCATGTTTTGCCTGGAAGCCATTCCTTTGAATTGTGAATAAATACTTACCTGTTTGATTGAACCCACGTGTCTGCCTCCTTGGTCAGATGTGAAATTAACCCCCTGGGGTACGCTCCCGCATATACGTGGGTTGAGGTGTCTTTTTCTGATGACGCCAATAAGAACTTAAATTGCACACTGAGTTTTGATCGTACAGATAAGAGCCATACATCAATCAGATCTGTGAAGGGTCTACTTTAATTTGTATACAAATATAATAACAACACAATTTTGTGCTTTAAAAAACTAAGACAACAAATAGATATGATAATCATCCACGCGGAGCGCGCCGCATGTAAACGCCCACATCAACACAAACAAAGCAGACAGTTTAGCTGAAGTTCATCCCGGATACTGTATGATTTGTGCTGCGAGGAGTAAGACTGAATTTACCTCAGAAAAAGATGCGCTGTGAGAAAAAAATAACTCAAGATGACGCACTCAGAGGAATAAACTTCGGATTAATGTTACATCACACAAGAAGAATGCAGACTCGAGTGAGTCGTGAAGGGATTGTCGTAACGAGTGAGTAATGCTTATTTCTTGTATTAGTTTGCTTGTTATTGTTGCTTAAACGTGAACAAATTTGATTGTTTTGCTTTTCCCGAACTATAATTCCTGACTGAAATGTTTGATTTAGAGTTAAATACTTCGAATATGATATCTGTATTTCTTTGGACGCAATGCTACACTGCAAACAATGCTTTCTAAGACAAGATTTTCTATACAAGAAACTTTCTAGACAAGAAGACAAGGGACTTTTTACTTGAAACAAAATAATCTGCTAAGTATGGGCTAAATAATGGGGTATTTTCTTATGTAGAAATGTATGTTTTCTTATGTATTTTCTTGCGTAGAAAATTCTTCTTGATTTCAGAATTTCTAGATATTTTGGCTGCAAACAAGATCTTGTCTTAGAAAGCATTTTTTGCAGTGTATACTACGATAATAGTGCATGATGAACGCTTCGAGTCTAAGAATGTTTAGACCATATTATTAGTACTCTATCTTGTATTATGTACCTTCATTATGTATATTTTAATTATACTTTGCTTTAAATAAAATACAAAGTATCTCCTCACATTATTTCTTACCTGCCTCAGTGACAGCAACTAATGAGCCATTAGGGGAGGGGTCTTTGTCTCTTCAGGTGTGACTCAGGTGTGTCTCATTAATGGCCATTCACACCCCCTTGCATATGAGCTTTCAGCCACAAAACATGTCTTTTAAAATTTAAAACACTATATTGTTTTCAGATAATAAGTAATCGAAATGATTTTCACATAATTCTGAAGTAAATATTCTAGCCTAATAGCCTGGATACTCTCAGTACTGTGCAGGACTATTAAGTGTGAGTTAAATGGTCTTATTTCAGCTACTTTTATTTTCACAAAACTTACTAACCACACATAATATTTTTTTCCTAAAAGTGCAAACATGTACATTAATTCATATTTTTGTAGCACAGTTTGTGCTGATTACAAAGAACATATTATTGACCAACCTGTATTTTTTAAGTAGCTGAAAAAAGCACAAATATCAGAGCATGTCCAAACATCTCAACTACCCCAAAATCACTTCAGACCTCAGAGGGTTAAATGTCAATGCTAAGCTCAAGCTGTGCCTTTTGTTTTAGGCTGATTGGTTTCTATAGCATCTATGCATTTGAATAACACTTGTATGTTAGATAGGTCAAGGTTCCTGTCCAGAGCTAATTTCCAGTTCTGTGTTTGCATGCTTTGTTTTAATTGTCTTCACCTTTTTTGTACCACTCCTCCTTGAAATGTATATATACTACAATGTAACATGCTTTAGTCAGATGATTGAGATGATTCGGACGACTTTGACAACTACAGCGCATGCACAGCTAGTTTCTTAATAAATAGTAACTTCTGCTTCAAGATATCCAAATGTCTCCTGCTTTTTGGGAAAAAAGTTCAAAACCGTTTTGGTGCCTTGCCCCGGATGGAGTTTCTCACCTAAATCTACTCTGAAACTTCAAGCTATTTTTAGTTATCCTCTAAAAATGTATTTTTAGTTCAGGCAGGGAAGATTAGCATATGTGCTAATATTTTGATATCCTCTGTTTACAGGGAAGGTTACCAATAGTTGATCTGTGTTAACAAGTGTATCATCTGATCTTTGATCGGAGACATTTTAGTGTTGTGTTTGTGTGGTAGCAAAGAAACTAACAAAATGTTTAGAAAGAATGCTAGACCGATCCCCACAACTGAGAACGGTGGACTAGCTACCCCTTCATGGACAGACAGTCAGTTCAAATCATTATTAGGAGAGCACATGGACTCAATACTAACAGAGTCAGTCAAATTGGATTTAAGAAAGAAAGTTGGTATTGATCCAGAAAAAGTATGGTCAATTGAACAATGTAAAAAAAGTGCTTTGAGCATGTATTCAAATGAAAAAACATAAGAGGCACTATCTGCTGCCACAGAGAGTTTAGTTTAGCGATAGCACATGAACAAGCTCAGTGTATTGCTAAGTTAAAAGAACAGCTACAAAGTGTAGAACTCAAGTACTCAAGTGTCCTGTCTCACTAATATGGTGGGCCATAACCAGGCCTCAACCAAAAGTGACTCAAAAGACAAACAGTCAGATGAAAGTTACCCTGACTTACAGTCGTCATGTAGACAAGAGGACAATGCAAATGCTGGAAGGAAGGAGAAATATGTAAAGGGAGTTGAAGTTTGTGGAGCGAGACAAACTAGTTGTATGCAGAAGAAAAATGAAACTCTATGCAAGTAATGTGAAGGGTTTTGTCAGTCGGCTGCAGCATATAGTGGAATAGCTTCAGACACTTCAGAGAAGGTACTGGACCATAAAGGACCACTCGTTTGAACATGGTTTGAAGGACTTTTATCAGAGAACAGCTCTTCTTTGCCATTCTTAGTTCTCATGTGGTCCACTAAAAGCAACTATCTACTTGGGAAAGAGACTCTGATGTTAAAGCCAAAGTAAAGAATGTAGCAGCATCCTTAAAGCTTAACACAGAGAACAGACAGAAATGCAAATCTCCAAAGAGGGAGGGAAATTGTAATTTTTGTGGAAAAGTGTTGGAAAAGCAAAAAAACATTGAAAGAAAATGAACAGCTTTACTCAGCTCCTATTCAGCCTGTTGGCTACTCTAAAGCAGCCCCTTCCCAATTCACCCAACTGTTGGAACAACTTGCTTAGGTGTTAATTGTTAGCGATGTGAGTGCTTAATTTACAACAAAGTAATGTACAACAAAGATGAAAGATTCTTTTCAAAAAACATTACAGAAAGATGCCTAGAGAATGCTAGTTAAGTACTCACATGGCCTTCCTTCAATGGTAAACCACAGCTTACTCCAATCACTCATCCATCCTCTATGAGTTACGATCTTTTAGTATTCCTTGATGTTTCATTGGATCATGAAGATGTTGCACAATAAAGTTTGCGCATCAACTACAGGGACAGATTAGGACACACAGACCAGTGAGGAGCCCAGGGAAGAACCGAAGTGCAACAGGCCTCGGGGGCCAACCCTGCGCTGAAGACTTCCTCATAGGTTCCCCCTATCAGTAGTTTATCCCCACCTTACTGGTCCATAGGTATCATATGACTTAAGACTACATCAATGAAACTACTGTACAATTATGAAACTTGTAAATGCACGAATACTGCTGGTTTGCTGTTTCTTTGTTTTCTTGTGTTTCAGGTATATGTATATGTGGTATTATCTCATATGAAGCACATTGGTCTAGATCTTCACCTCAGACTTCCATGAATTTACATGGGAATTGGACTACAGAAAACAGACCTCACAGCTATTCAGATGCCATGGACTTCAGGACTTCTAATCTTCTGCTACATGATTTTCCATGTCATCATGTAGTATTGTATGACACGTTACCATCCGTGTCATATGTGCCAACAGCTATGGTTCTGAAAAGAACTATAACCTAAGTTATAGATAGTTAAGAACTATAATCTAGGCAAAGACACAGAATAAGCTATATGTGCCTGTAACTTTTGCAAATTACATGACTGCAAGATGGGGCTTATGCTAATAAGCTATAGAATAGATTTAGGATTAGAACTCTCAAAATGAGGTGATTGTGAAGATTACAAATTTAAGAATCTGTCTTAAATCTGCTGATCCTACATCCAGACCTGACATCATATAAGAAACTAAGGTGAAGTACATTGTATTTAGCATTTAACGTAAAGGTGTTAACATTAAACTTTGCAGCCAGAGGTTCCTGCCAGTTTCTGTCTTCTTATTGTAAGTCAAATTTATCACCTTTTGTTTGTAGCAGCTCTTGGTGCCAAAGACTCAACAGCACAAGAAGGAAAAAAATTTAGCTGCACGCAACCAGGAAACAAGCACAACCTCTAACGAGCTGTATTTAATTACTCAAAAAATAAAAATAAATAAAAATAAAAATGGATACAATAGGTGCCTTCACACCTTCAGTGCTTAGCCCCTCATAATAAAAAAACTAATGATAATACCAATAAAGATTAAAGTTGCCATAGAATGTAAAACTGTGTTTACCTTGACATAGTAAAATAATTACCATTCTGTACATGGAAATGACGTATGCGGAGTCTCAAACGCCAATGTTTCCTCCTTGTGTGAAAGATGACTATGAAAAACAGGCAAATCTGAACCTAACACCGACTGTAACAGTCAGAATCATGTGAAGTACAGGGACGGGTTTGCCGTCTGTATTTGGAAAGGCATGAAAAAGAAAATATCCCCTTCTAATAAAATAACATGATTAGCTTTCAACCAGTAGCCTTTTACATAACAGTGCATAAGATTTCACTTACCACATAAACAGAGCAAGGAGAGATAACTGAGGATGAGTAGACGTCTTTCAGATGTCAGTTTTACATACATTCTAAATCATAAACATCTTAAAGACATCTAATAGACGTCTATTTGTCATCTAAAAGGACACATCCAATAAACATATTGCAGATGAGCAAACTACTTAATTAATACGTCTTGCAGATGTAAATGTATACGTCAAATAGATGTCTCCTAGATGTACATGTGCTATCAGGGTTTAAAATACTATATCTATTCAATCCATTCTATGGCACCCTTAAAATATTATTCTCATAACACACATTGCATATTTTATATTCAGTATCTTCTTTTTACTTAAATATTAGGAATCCAACCTCTACTCTAGTTCCCATTTCTATTGTATTGTATTAGTGACTAGTTAGCACATTGTGTCTACAGAATACATACTTACTTGGACAACTGTAGACTGAGGCGCTGAGTCTTCTTCTATCAAGCCTGAGGGATGTCTGTCTGGCAGCTTGCTCTCTTAAATAAAGCTCAAAAGAGGGCTGCCTATATGGCTGTTAACCACACCCACAAACCTGAATAATCACAGTGTTAAAAAGACACACAGTAACAACTAGAAAACATTTTTATTTTCTTTTTTTTCACTTAAACTGCCCTTTTTCAGCCTTAATTAAAATTTTACAGCCATTACAAATCATTTAAATTACATTGATTTGACTGAACCTTTGTGTGTGTTTAATTCAGGTTAGAGCTGAATTCTTGTCTAGTCTGAGTTGAGTTGGACGGTTCCTGCAGGAAAAGTCTGTTTAATTGATCTGCCATTGATGTTATTGTTATTGCCCCAATATGTTTAACCAGTCATTTAACATTGGGCTGCTCCCTGAATCTCAGAGGGAAGCTAATATTTCCCATGTAATGAAAAAAAGTAAATCTCCCGAAGCCTTCATATAGACCTATAGCTTTATTAAATATGGAGAGTAAGTTCTAAGCCAAAATCCTGGATCAGCATAATGTAATAAAATATATTTTCAAAGATGACCAAGTAGGGTGAACAGTCAATGCTGAAACTTCCTATTGTTGAACTGTTGAGACAACTGAAAAAGTGCACAGATCCAAAGGGAATGGCACTGCAAGCCGACACCAAACCAGACTGGCAAGTGATGCCCACAAAGAGGCAACACCCCAGGTGGAACAAGCTCTAACACACAGGGGGCACTGATCACTTTAGGCCTGTTTTGCCAAGGTGATAACATTCACCACACAATGAGCCAACCTTTCCCTTCCCATTCTGCTGTCCTCCAAAGCAAAGAGCTGCTCGGAGCATCTAAAACTCCAACTGTGTTCCACGTAAATGCGCAAAACACAGACAGAGCACATCAACACATAGGTTGGGTCTACCTCCACCGAGGGCAGCGCATGCAGGTTCGCCACCTGATCTCAGAAGGGAGGTGATGGGAACCTTGAGCACATAACTGGGCCGTGGAGTTCCTTCCTGACCTGTTGCTTCATCTGGATGTGTTAGGTTTCTTCCTGATTGTGGAAAAAAGGCAGAGCAATTGTGTGTCTACATTCACCTCTGGAAAAGGAGGTCGCATGGACGTTTGTGTTTTAGCTCAACTCCTGGTGGATTTGTATCTAGACACCAGAACCCAAAACTTCTCTTCAATCTGTTTTCTACAGTAATATATCTGGTGTTGGATATAATGTTTTTAATATGTTTGTGGGAACGTGTTTTGTTTGAGGGTTGGAAATGCACGACCAGCATAAACCAGCATCCCAGCTTCAAAACATACCTAACCAGCATATGCTGTTTTTATCAGCAGGGATGACACTTTGCACATCTATATGAGATTAATGTTGTAAAGTCATTAAAACAAGCACACAGAGGCTACTCTTATCATCCGTCAGTTAAACCACCTTTATTGCCAGAAGTAAATGTTAGGTGAGGTGGACTTGGTGGATAGTTGGTGGTTTGATTAATTTTTAAGTTTAGTGGTAAAGATAAGGCAGAGTATGTTAGCCGAAAGGGCTTTGTGCTCTCAATGTACAGGCAACTGGGGATCAAATTTAGTGGCGAGGTGGCCTGTGTCAACACACAATGCCTTCATTTTTAAAACAAGGTAGGTTAGCATTATATTAAATAAATACATACACACCTACACATATAAATAATATATATAAAATATATATGTACTGACAGTAATAAATATTAATTTATTGTACTTATAAAAATAGTTTTTATATGAATTAATTAATAGTTTTTTTTTATGTCAAATAAACTCTAATTTACACTCTAAACTGTTTTTTTTTGGTCCCATAATCATAATTTTAATTTAATTTATTTCTTTATTACTAAATTTAAATAACCTAAAGGTTACTTATGCTGCTGTTTAATACAGACCACTGCAACTCAAATATAAGATTACTGGTATATTTTACATAACATGTAATTATATGCTGTCAGAAACAAATAACAACAACTTTTGAGTTTACTTTGTATTCATAATACAGAAATATTAAAACGTTTATTATTATTGTAGTGACATTAATGCATATCTGGAGGAACACGTACAAAATGGTTGGCTGCTGGGGGACTCAGGATATCCTTTGAAACCATTCCTGATGACTTCTGTGATTAATGATTAAACACCAGATGAAATTCAGTATGATGGATATAACCTATGCTGGAAGAAGCTCTTCTTCCTTTGCCTCCCTTGACAGCGCCGAAGAAAATCCCTATGAAAAGCTGCCGCTGTTGGACGAATGTGCCCGCCCACTGCTATTGGCTGGAAGGCCAATAAAAACCCACCTATCCAAACTGCGCAGGATGATTTCAGCTCTCGCTGGACGTGCCTTTTCCTCTGCTGGTCAGGCTGCCCCTGCACTGCACTTGATGGTCGTTCTCCAAGTGTTTCAAGCTAAATTCCTTGCGACTCGTGATGGGTCAGGTCCAGATGCTTAAACGATCGGGGAGCTCAGAACTGTGACCGATCTAGTGCTGAGAGCCACTTAAAGTCACCGCCCAAGCGATCAGCTGTTCAATGTCCAGTCTCGTAGTGCTGGAGCACCACTTGTGGCTTGGATGCCGATATCCTTTCTCGAAATGCCAATCTCGCTGAGTGGGCTGTTTGGCCCTTCTGTTAAGGGCCAAACTAAGCATTTCACTGAGGGACAGTAGGCGTCCCAACTAATACGACACTTTCTGCCAGAGCCAAGTTGGAGTTGTTCTAGATCTGCTGGAAGGTGCTTCCCTTTTCCAAAAAGGCAGGAATCCCTGGTCCAAGATAGTGCTGGACCCACCGCCTCAAGCATAGTCCTGATCTGAGTGCGAGAAAGAGAGCGGGAAATAGTCTTGCTGCAGCTGGACCACCCTGTAAACTGCCCTGCTATTGTCCACTACCTCGCTGTGTTCCAGGTATGACAAACACTCTGTTTGCTGCAAACACTGGGCCCTAGAAATGCCCATTCAGTTCACTGTGATGCAGTGCACCCACAAACTCAGAAAATGAGCAGTTTTTTTATTCTTCATTCACTCACAAGTTATGTGTCCCCAAGCAGTGACAAAACACTCGAGTTAAAACATTCTCTGTCTCTCCAGGCAAAACTGGCAAACTCTGACCCATGCGTACAAACTTTTTTCCTGGAGTGATATAAATGAATGAAAGAAAAACAGATTTTAAGCTCAGTTTTCATGTTGGTATACGAATATGAAATATTCAACTCTCATGGAGATAAGCATTGAAATTTCATAAAGTCATTGAGCAGAAGTTGAATCAAGGTTATATGAATATAGATATTTGTGGTGGATTGGTTTATGAGAAAATATTACACTTCTGGATTCAGTCGAACGATTCAGTATCCGGATTGAATAAGTCTAATATAGCTTACTGTACAACTGCAGCTGCTTAGATGGAGGTGTTGATGTCATTTGAAGGCATCTCTAAAACATAATGAAAAGTACCACTGTATGCTTTTTGAAGAAAATGGTAACTTGAAGAAAATGGTAAGATTTACATTTTCTTTTCAAAATACAAAGTGACGCAGTCAGACATTTGTACATTGCAATACATATAGGCCTATTTGTTTTCACTAATAACTAAGGCCTCGTTTACACTGTCAGTTAAATGTGACCCAGTTCAAAATTTTTTGCTTGTATGTGACATAGATCGAATCTGTTCTACGAGAGTGTAAACTGGAAAAAAATGCATGCATTCAGATATTTTGAGATCGGTTTCAGAGATCTTGTTCATATGTGGAAATAAATCAGATATAAATCAGATATGTGCCAATGCAACTGTCATGTAAACAGGCAGATGGGATTTTCTGAAGCATTGTGTCCTCTGCGCCATTAAAACTGCGACAATTTAGTATTCATCGCGGTTTAGTGACGTTGTGTGGCAAGTACGTGTGTAAGCATGCTAACGTCAAACAACAACAAAAACAAGAAACATGGAGGAGGAAAGTGCCAGGCAGTTGTCGATGGCTGAAGTTACATGCCTCCTTAGCCTGTGGGGAGAAGAGTTAGTTCAAGATAAAGATAAAATTAAAGGCTCCTGTATGGCGGCAAAGCTATGCCATTAATAAGCGAGCACACCACTGATACTGGTGCATGCACTAAAACCTTTCTGCAAGAGAAATACAGATCTACATGTGAAGAAACTGGGCCCCCGCGAGCTTATTTCAAATCCTAGCGCGCGCAATTCAAGCACTCGCGCACATTATATGTTATCTGCGTGCAATTCAACCACTGACACGCTCGATCGTTCCTGCGCTTGATCTTCTCTCACTGTCTCGCACGAACACTTTTATTTTTGTCAGTCATGGGGCGGGGCTTGCTGTTTTACTCGTAATCTCATATGTCATTTTAGTGACTCAACCCCCTCAACCCAGCAGGAGGGTGTACCTGGTAGGGTTTGACTATGTTTTACCAGTCATTTTGTGTTCAATTTACAAATAACCGTTTATCGTTAGAAGAAGTAAAAAAAAGTAACCCATAAAAATATAGTTTTTAAAGTCATAAAGTCATAGTTTAAGTTTTTTACAGGTCCATCTACAATCCGGAGGAAACGTAAAAACAAGATCCACAATAGAGCTGTTTGCGCAGAAGATTGGCAGTACTTTAACCCAGATGAATGACTCAGAGTTTCAGCTCAAAATGCAAGCTTCACAGCATGCCCATAAGTTACGTATGATGAACATGTTGACCCAGTTCCTTGCCAGCAGATCTCGTGTGCTCAGGTAATTCCCAGATCAAGCCCACCCTCCTTGGTTTGAACACACACGCCCACCTCCCTTCTACCCAGATCAATCCCACATTCCACCTTTTCAATCAATTAAACAAAAACAACACATGCCCTCCTCCCCTCCACCCAGATTATACCCACACTGCACCTCATCACCCAGATCAAACACGCACAACAGTTACACCTCACCAAAGTGAAGATACTAACTTTAAAACCTGGTATGAAGGTATATGCATGTAAATGATATGCAGATGAGGTTATGCATAGTAAAACTTGGCGTTGTAAGCTTTGTATATGGTTATTTCTGGGAGGAGTTGGGGTGGAGATGCACGTACGCACAATCTTCACCTGACTGGGATTTATAAAGGGTTTTTTGAGCAGGTTTTTTGGCGTGCGCATGGTTTTATAAATCTAAAAACTATTGTGCGTGTACTTCCCCCTCGCCCTCTCGCCATTCCCACATGGGATCTGCCTACTGAACTTAGAGCCCTAAAGAGCACACCCTGTGTGACTGGACACTTTTAAGTCCCTCTCCTGCTACTTGCACTAGCATCAGTAAAATGGATAGTTTATTTACAAGCACTTTCTGTGAACCCCGCTTGTCTGGAGTTCGGGTCTAATGAATCTAAAGTAATCCTGAAACACAGCTTTTTACACCGTTTAGAGCACAGGTTGTATCCTTATTGGTGCGGCCTCCTGCAGAAGGTGTTCAGGATTTTAATCCTCTCTGCCCTGTCAGGGCATTGAAAGATTATGTTGAGTGGTCAGGTCAGGTATGTTGAGCATGGCACCCGTTCCAGAGGGCTTCTGGTCACAAAGCAAAGGTGTTCCAGATGGGTTGTTGACTCACTAGCTTACTCGTCTTTGGGCCAGGACTGCCCCATAGGGGTAAGAGTCCATTCAACTAGAGGCATCGCCGCGTCATGGGCATGGGGCATGGGTCTAGCGGCATGGGTCTAGCGGAGTCCCTTGGTAAAGCGGCCGCTAATATGTACACGGGCCCACCCATTTAAATGAGCATCAGCGGGAACTGTAGCCATAGGTTCTTACCACTGCACGAACCGAATTTCACTGCGTGACTGAATAATGCTCCAGTTAGGAGGAAAAAATAAGTTTTCCCATAGTGTATTTAGCAGACGCAGTACTCATTCCTGAGTTAAGCAAGTAACCTACATGTTCCCGTCTGCACCCTCTGCACAGCTGTAACCTGTTCAGCTCCAGCTCAAATTATAGCTCCATAAATTTCAGATTAGCACAAACTTTATTACTATGTACTATGTATGACACTACCTTAAATTCAAATGTTACACAACAACCAGCTGTTTTACTTTCCTTTGTATTGCACTTTCTGAATAACACCCAGCATTCATGTTTCATAAAGTATTAACGATGGAGCGTCACTTGTTCCCGTCCCGTTTTCTTCATCTCCGTTGCCTGCAGGGCAGCCATCTTTTTTGTTTCATCTGCAAGGGTGGTACATTTATTCCTCACAGACTCAGCTATACAATTCCTGCCGGACACTGTGGACATATTTTCAGCAGCTCTTGCCCACTCCCTCTCTTTGTCTTTGTGAGTGAGCAAAGGTGAAAACTTGCAGTATCGGCTTTGACTTTTCTACCAAACGTATCAAAGCTGAAATTTCAGCGGCACCTGTTTTGTATTTCCATTTTGTTTACCTCATCAGCAGTTTGTGTGGTGTTGGTTGCTTGGTAACAGACCTGAGAGTGGATTGTTGAACTTGATGGTGCAATTTAAGATTTCCTAACTAAACATAAGATATGATTTTTTAAGATAGGATAAGAATCCCAAATCAAGTTAAGATTTGTTTTCATAATACAAATTTGTGAAAAATTTTAACATAAAATATATCTCAATCCTAAGATAAGAAACTTTCTGTAATACACCCCTTTGTGTTTAGACACAAATCCACCAAAGGTGTTGACCTAAACAATCCCAGAAAGCACACATACGTCTGCCAGATGTCTGTTAAAGATCATAAAACATCATAAATCCACTCATAAATCCATCAATGTCTGACCTAACATCTGTTTTGATCTTTTGATTTACACAACCTAATGTCATGTCAGTCAGGAGTGACAGGACCCCTTAAATCCATATAGCCATATATTTACTCATAAATCTAAACATGCAAACATGTTAACATATGACAACCCGTCAATCAACGCTGGCAGTAGTCACATATTTGGTCAAAAATCATTAATCTGACACATGGTACAGGATGCCACTACTACTGTACATCATGTCCATTAACATTTACAGAGGAAAGCTAGATTTTTAAACAATTATGCTATCAAAGTACAGTTATGTGTCCAATTTGTGTGTGTGTGTGTGTTATTTATTCCATAGTATAGTGTTATTCCATAGTTTTTTCTACTATGGACATCAATGGTGACCCAAAATAGCCTGGTTACAATCTTTCTTCATGGATGAATAAATGATGACAGAATTACAATTTTTTGGGTGAACTTTTCCTTTATGTGACTGTTGGCAAAGTGATACTTGGAAGATGTTAAACAGAAAGAGTTCATATACATTTACATATTTTACAAAGGCATGGACAGAGATTTGCATACTGCACAGCAGAAGCTGAACAGTTATATAACAAAGTCAAGCACAATGACAGGATATTTACATATTCAATAAGATTTCATATATCAAATGATCTTTATATTCACAGTTATATAGCTTGGGTACATGATTAACATATAATGTTTTATTTATAATGTTTATTTAAAAAAGAAAGAGTCAGTAAAGCAAAAGGGAAAGGTGTGAAGAAAGAAAAAGCAGTGCCCAAAGGAGATGCTAAAGAAGGCAGTCAAGGAAGTGAAGCCTGGAGCAAGACTGAGGGCAACAGCAAAAAATATAGTATTCCTAACACCACTCTAACAAACAACCATCATTCTAATTCAGCCCTGACATCTGCAGAGGAAGCAACTCTTATTTCTCAGTTATCCACTTAGGTTTATGTTTTGCAAAAAACATGGTTTCGAGAGGATCGTGTACGCAGTAATCACCCACGGCTGGTAGCCGATTCCCTAATCAAGCACACCCAATCACATCCACCTTCCTTCCCTATAAAATATCCTAGCCTTGATGTTCCCACATCTCGCTTTGATCGCATTCTTCGGATCGCACGACCGAAAGACACATCCTACAAACCCAACGTCTGCCTAACATTCCTCCGCGAGAATTCCAATCCTCCAGCCTTCCAACAAACTCCTACTGCATCAAGCCCAACTACAGCCCGGCGGCTAGCAGAGACCACAATAACACAGCTCACAACTTCCCCAGCGAGATGCCATAAGGACCCAGCGCTCCTTTCAGCCAGCCAGCCAGCCTGAATCCCCACCAGAGACCGTAGCTTCCGATTCGAGGCCGCATGCATCCAAAGTAATCCAAGCGAAAGAAACCACATTACTCACCAATCGCCAGCCCCCGCCGCCATTATTCCCTCAGCCCAGAAGCAAAACAAGCCCAGCGTTGTATCTTCCCAATCGCAAGCAACAAGGCAGCGCTGAATTGGCCGGCGCCGCCAGATGACGTCATACGCAAGCCGCGTATCTATGACGTCAGCACGGCTTTTCCTTTCACTTCCCCACGGTCACGTGACATATTCTACGCACCCATTCAGCCATCACCAACGGTTCATGTTGTCAGAACACTTTTTACTGACCAGAACTGTTTAACTAATTCCCCAGTTTCTCTCCTCCTCCTCTCTCTATCTCAAGCTTTCCTCCCCATTGTGCCCAATTCTTTAATTAATAAGATAATCTGCCCTGCACTTAATTAAAAATATATATATATAAAAAAAAATAAAAAAAAAGTTAGCCATGGTCCCTTCTATTTTTATAACTGCCCCCTTCTAGCCTTCTCATCGATATTTGTTGACCCACGTCACTGTTACGTAACCCTGATCCTAACTTCTCCTATCATCTGTTGTCAGGTTAACACATGGCGCACTAGTTACACTCCTAAAATTCCTTTCTCTTTTCCATTCGCCAACCTCCTTCCTCTTCCCTTACTAACATCTGCCTCAGTTTTAATACAA
>JAUMHP010000023.1:595927-618512 GCA_032361065.1 Enteromius trimaculatus
ATGTTTAAAACTGTTTATTTAATTCAGCTATCCATTGGTGAATTGTGCAGTGGTAATTCAAAAGAAATGTTTATTTGAAATAAATTTGTAAAGATTAAAGTCTTGGTTGTCACTTTTGATCCATTCAGTGTGGGCTTACTGAATAGAATTAGTAACTTCTTTGCAAAAAAATAAACATTTTTGTATTCACCTACTATCACAATGGTTTGTTTGTCTGTCCAGATACATCGGAGTGTGCATACAGGCCTTCGCACTTTCCAGTGCTCCTACTGCCCCTTGACCTTCAAATGGAGCTCACACTACCAGTATCACCTCCGCCAGCACACAGGTGAATGTCCGTACCCATGTGACAGCTGCTCCAAAGCCTTCAAGAACTCCAGCAGCCTGCGTCGCCATAAGAATGTACACCTAGGCTTCAAGCCTTACGTATGTGAAGTCTGCAATAAAGCTTTCAGTCAATCCACTAATTTGCGTCAGCACATGCGCATACACACAGGTGAACGGCCGTATGTCTGTGGGGACTGTGGGCGCAGCTTCACGCATTCGTCCAACTTGGCGCTGCACCGCATCTCTCACATAGAAGGAAAAGGAAGAAATGCTGGGAAGGCGGATTCAGGGTCAGCAGCCCGAGAGATGGAGGTTGTGCTGACGGAGGACTTGAACACTGTTGGGATGAGTATTTCTGAAATGGTTGGACTCGTCGGTGGACAGGAGGGAGGGGTCGGACAGGTGTTCCTGTCTCACAATACGTCCTTGCCTGCTACCTCAGGTACAGCCAATCAGAGCATCCTGCCACAGCTGACGCTCACACCCACTTCTTCCACTGACACAGGTTCAGAGCATATCCACATGAACAAGAATGACACAGGTGCTGGCATCTTGCTGTTTAGTTGTGGCAGCTGTAATGAGACATTTTCAACACAGAGTCACCTTGAGCAGCATCAGACTCTACATCTAGATAGCCTTGGCCCAGCAGGTGGTGAAGGGGTTGCTACAGAAAATAGCACAGAGGCTGAGGGAGGTGGAGTGTCACTTGTGGGGGCTACACCGCTGTTGGCAGACTTTGAAGAGGTTGTTGAAACCACCACAGTTGCAGATAGTGCGCAAGCAGCTGAGTTACTTGGTCTGGATGCCGTTAGAAATGAGTCTGGGCAGGCACAGTATGATCTTCTGCAGACCTTTACTGCGTCTGTGAATCAGATGCCCACTGTGCCAACTGCTCAAGCTACCACAGAATGTGTCTACTGTGGGAAGAGTTTCAAAACCAGCAACGGGCTGACCAGACATGTGGCTCAGGTGAGACCAAGAAATTGTTCTGGTGGACAGAGAATTTTAAGAACCGAACCTCCGTTTCTCATTGTCTCTTTCTTTTTAAAGGCCCATCCTCTTGCTCTACCAGAGTCGCGTTCTCAGTTCAACTGCTCAGCATGTGACCGCTCCTTCCCTCTGCTCTCCTCTCTGCTCAACCACCAGCACTCCCACACTCCTGAGCAGAGGCTGCTTGCTGAGGCAGAGGCAGAAGCAGAGATTGTCTGCCCCTCTCTCTCACTGCCCCTGCCCTCCTTGAAGAGAGATGGAGAGGAAGGAGAGCGGGAGATCCATGTCAGTTTAATTGCTGTTACTGAGGAGGGAGAGAGACGAACTGCAAAGCCATCTGCCAAAGCTTCAGGAAAGGGAGCTAGGAGAGGTGGAGGCAACAAGACGTCTGCCACAAATAATGGTAAGAGCGCTGCAGTAGATGCAAAATGATTAGTTTGGTTTGTTCAAAATCTGGCATCTCTCATTTGTTTGAGGTTTCATTATTCTTATTTATTCTACCATGCTATTTATTTTCAAGACCTTACACTACCTTACATAATAAACATCCATTTGATACATAAGACATTTGCGCACACAGTGTAACTCTCATATTCATCTCACGGCTGGATTTCTGTTTTCATTCCCTACAGAGAGGCCATATCGATGTTCTGAATGTGGAAAGTCATTCAAAGGTTCATCGGGACTTAGATACCACATGAGAGACCACACTGGGGAGAGACCGTATCGATGCACAGAGTGTGGCAAGAGCTTCAAAAGGTCCTCATTGCTCTCCATACACCAAAGGGTAAATAGATGATCTTGTCAAATTGACATGTTTTTTTTGTTTTTTTTGCATAATAGCAGTATTAAATAATTTATTCATTGCATCAATTATGTAATGTATTTATTTAATGGTAGATTTTTTTTTATTGTATTTTATATCTTTATAATATTTCTGGGTTGATACAGCTTATAAATCGAACCCATTGACTCTGGTTTGGTGACAGCAGTTAACAAACTAAAGGAAGACTTACCAGTGACTTGTATTTCGTACATAAGTCATTACAACTAAACTAGTAATAAATTTAATATTATTTTATGCATGTTCAATGGCCTGAGCAGTTTTCTTTATGAATGACAGAATTTTAATAGTTGTAATATTACCATTTTACCTTAATTTTTCCCCGTTTTCCAAATTTGCTCTAAAAACATCTTGAAAACTGTTCTCAACCCATCTAGGTACACACAGGTGTGCGGGCTTTTCAGTGCCCCTATTGTCCACTGACCTTTAAGTGGAGCTCACACTACCAGTACCATCTTCGCCAGCACACCGGTGAGCGGCCATATGTATGTCAGGAGTGTGGCAAGTCTTTCAAGAACACCAGCTGTCTCCGTCGCCACAGTCAGCTCCATTCTGGCCTACGTCCACACGCTTGCTCTGTGTGCGGTAAGGCTTTCTCTCAAACCTCCAACCTCAAACAGCACGAACGGACACACTCTGGAGAAAGGCCCTTTCAGTGCTCCCAGTGCCACAAGAGCTTCACCCACTCATCCAATCTGCAGCTGCACCTACGCACACACTCCTCACGCAAGGACTTCAAGTGCCAACACTGCGGAAAAGAGTTTGTCATGCTCTCCTACCTGCAGAGGCACTTGAGAACTCACAGTTCTGGGGGCGCAGTGGCGTGTACGAAGGAAGCAGGAAAGGTGGCTAAAGGTAGTGGGGCTTCAGAGACAGCAATGCTAAATTTAAACTTGAATGTACCTGGAGGGCTTTCCTCTTTGTTTCCCACGGAAGGCAATTCCACATTGATTCTTTCACCCCCAAATCTTGACATACCTCCAAACACATCTCAGAATTATTTTATGATCCAGACAACTTCAGGGTTACAACTGATCCCACTATCCAATCCCACGCCAACACAGCCTGTCCCTCCTCCCCCACCACCTCCCCCACCACCACCTCCACAGACACAGAATTTCCTGCTTCTTCAGTGCAATAATGGTAACCAGCCTAGTCTTATCCTGGTTCCCACAGCAACCAGTACAAATACTCTTCCCACCCCTTCAGAACCACAGACCCTGCCCTTGGTGCAGACCATTCCGGCAATGCCCCAAGTTCTGGCAGCACCCCAAACACAAATCCAGCAATTTCAACCAGTTCAGACGCAGCAGAGATTCATTTTGACTAATAATAATGCTCCCCTCATTACTGCCCAGCCTCAAAGCACATCGACTGTTACCCGTCCCATTTTAGGCAGCCTTGGTCGTAGCCGGAAAGGAGGATCCAGGCGTGGACGAAAGCCTAAAGCTGCTACTCAAAAACCCCCCACTACAGTTCAGACCTCTCCAGTTAAACAATCGTTAATGCTATCAGCTGCAACTTCCACATCAACCACAATATCCACTTCTTCTGCTTCTTCAAAGACAGAGTTCCCACGGCTTAATGCTGATGATCCACCAAGTGTGTCACCTGTCAGCACTAGCCAAGTACCTGGAAGCTCTACGGTTCCTGCAGTTAGCATTATGTCAGTGATGCCAAACTCCACACTAACAAACAGTTCCACTATGTTGAGCAATGATCCTGAGAGTGTACCAATCGAAGAGAAAGCTGTTGAAGAAATCTCAAGGGAGCACTTTGTTCTGTGCCTAAAGAAAGAAATGGAGAATGGAGGACCGGGAGATGGGATGGAGGTGAAGGTGGAGATGGAGGGAGGGAATGATGCAGGGCGTTCTTATGTATTGCAGATTGAAGGTGAGGGCCAGCAAGAAGAGGGAGGGAATAGTGAGGGAGGAGAGAAGTCGTATGTCCTCCGGTTTCAGACAGAGGGAGAATGTGAAGATGATGCAGGAAAAGAGAAGACAGAAATGGTCTCTCTTAACTTACTCCAAGAGTGGACCGGACAGAGTGAGGGGCATGGAACTGCAGATGCTGAGAGCAGAGTTGAAGTAGAAAAGTCCTTTGTGCTTCATTTCCAAACAGAGCCTCACAGTGAGGAGGACATTCAGCCAAACTCAGGCTTCATAGGAGGCCCAGGAGAGGATCTCAGCCTTTCTTGCCATCCGGGTCAAGCCTTGGTGCCTTTAGAAGGGCAGGATGTGGTATTTGAGCTTGGTGATGAGACAAAAATAGATGGAAGCACGGGTCCAGGGGACAGTGTTCAAATGATTGCACTGATAGAAGGTGAGGGCAACGGTTCTGGGTCAAGAGGCAGTTTTAAAGGTTCTGTTGGGGCCAATTCTGGGCAAATGGAGGGAATCTTCCAGTTAGAGGGGGGAGAAGGCATTGTTATTATTGAAGTTAGCACCAGCAGTTTAAGAGAGGGTGCAATAGAGGCAGCAGATGTAGGACATGATTTAGCCCAAGGAACTGAGGAAAAACAAGCTAATGATGCACTAGAGGAAGTAATGTCAGTAGAGTCAAAACTTGTTGATGCTGAGAGCATATCATCATCAGAGATGGGACTGATTGGAACTTAGGGTTAAGTATGGCAAACTCTAATAGTCTATCTGACTGGCTTTAACACAAATCACACCTCATGACACTGTTTCAAATGCAAAATGGCACTTTTTTATACCACATATTCAAACTGGATTCATTTCAAGTAAGTGTTGCTTTTGGACTGTGACTAATGTTTTTTAGAGATTAGGAAACTGGCAACAACATTGTAGCTGTAGGACCAACACAGGACCTATGTTGAATCTTACATATATTATTAAATACCTGTTTGCTCCACACGTAGACACCCTTAGAACACCACAGTGTCTTCTTCCCAAACATTTGTTCCCCTCCACCCCCATAACTGCACTTTGTGGGGCTTGCTTGTAGTTACAGTTGTTCACCTGGCCCCTACGGGGAGCTATTTCACAAATCACAATCATCGAATACAGCCCAGCCAAAAAGCAGTGGTTTCTAAATGAAGGAAATCCCTGGTGCTCTTTCACATCCAGGGTGCACTGAAAAGAGAATTTATAACTAATAAGAAATATGAACTATATTCAGCTATGCTGTCATGTTGACAGTGACTGTACAAAGTGAAATTTTGTAAATATGTCTACTCTGTTTGTTTTCATTCTTAATATTGGTACTAGATGACAATTACCAATAAAATAGATATGAATGTCAGTATTTGTGTTTGCTGTTGTATTTGTTTTTCAGAGCTTAAAAATATTCTTTTTACTTCATATGTAGGTAAGTGTCTGTTGCGATTGTCATTGATAGTTAACAATTCCATTTGAAATAGCAGAAAATCATTTTACAGATCATCATCATTATAAGCTCCTGGTATATTTCTTAAAATGCAGAATTAACGCGCATACATATGTTCGTAAATGCACACATGTGCGCCAAATCCATACATGGCGCATGCGCTCTAGCGTTGATCGAGTCAAGGCTATGTGCGCCTTTAGACTACGCAGTTAGCGCAGTGTCGTATTCCCGGATAAGGATTGGTTGAATTTACATTCCATGCGGGAAGACGACGCTGAATCCTTAAATCCCTCAAATACTGTAAGTAACATCGGCTGGAGAGGGTATTTTTGCATTACCTTGCTTATAAAGAACTCACGGCTTCTTTGAATATTGGGTAAGTAGGTCACGCTTGCTCTATATGTTACAGCCGTAGATTGAGCTTTAAAGAAGGCGGTGTTTACCATATAAGGGAGTAAACAGTCTAGAGACAGAGCAAGCTAACGGTACAGCATGCTACTAAAATGCCTCTTAAGCAGCTGCTCCGTCAGAAAGACTTGGGAATAGCCATAAGTAGTTTGAGACGTAATGCATATTTTTAAAGATGTAATGCAAGATTGTCACTCATTCTGTTGCACTGTAGAGCTCTGTAACATACAAAAAAAAAAATGTGTAAACATACCTGGCAATAAAGCTCATTCTGATTCTGATGATAATAATCAGAATAATAATAGCAATCGTACATAAACCACACGTCTATCACGTTAAACTTGCCCTTATTTGCATGTACTCTTCAGAGAATTTGCTTGTAAAATCAGGTTTTCCCATGTTAAGTACATTGTTAATATTTTTAATATTTCGATAATGTCTCTCAGGAAAAATGGTTAGATTGGACCTTGGGGATGTACTTCTGCGCAGGATGCAGGAGAAGGACATTGATGCTGTAAAGGCTCTCATTAAGGTGCGATTCAACATCACATCACATAATTGTATGTATGTGTGTGTGTGTGTGTGTGTGTGTATATATATGTGTGCATACAGAGGTGGGTAGATTTCTTACAAATTGTGATTAATTACAGATTAGATGATGAAAACTTTACTAACCTCACTTAATTTAGGTAATTTAATCAGCTACGCTACTTTCTTAGATGACAGAACACTTTTTTTTTTTTTTTTTTTTAATCAAACTTGTTTTAAACATACCATTAAACGTATCATATTGATTTTTCTTTAACACAAAGAAAGAAAATGTATTCAATTTTTTGCTGTTATTAAACATTCCATTAGTAAGTTGATAGAGTGAATAATTAAATATACATAAAAATGTAAATAAAGCTATTTAAACACTTAAATATATACTTGAACACATAAATATAAATATTGTATCTGTTTATCTGCTTGTCAGTGTGACCATTACCTGACATCAGAGAATGTGGTTTATATGTGGAAATATTACCTACCTCTGTGATATTTCAATTTTGATGGCAAAAACATTGGGAATCCCTGCAATGAAACACATTAATGAACATGAAAACAACACACAATCTTCCATGTTTGAAATATTTTTGTCCAGACTTCCAATAAATCAATAAATTATATATATATAAAAGTTAAAATGTTTTTGGAATTGATTACGTAATCCAGATTACTTGTAATCAGCATTGTGTGTGTGTGTGTGTGTGTAGGCTTCAGGCCACTATCACTGCAAAAAAATCCCATACATTGAGCTCATGTTAGGCCCATCTCACAATGTCATATAACCTGGCACATAGAAATAACTAGGAGACTGTACACCATGAAGAGCTCAGTGAGGTAGATGTTCCAACACTGAAGAAGTAAAATTTTTTCCTCTCATTCTATCTATGTTTGCAGGAAGGATGTGAGGGAACGGAGAACCGCCTGATTCTTTACCTTCTGACTCGTCCTCTCGCTCTCCTCATGTTGGCCATTCTCTCCTCTGTCCTCCGCTGTGTACTGCACTCTTTTATCTTGGCCTTGGTCGTTCCTGTCTTTATCTTCATCATCTACCTCAAACTCACCATACCGCGATCAGTGGGCATCTTAGGCTCCAGCAGGCCATACTGGGACTACATGGGCAGCAGTTACCAAGCAGACAGCGAGCCACATCTACCCAATCCTCACACCGGCAGAGCCAAATTTGAGAAAACCAGACGGCGTAAAAAGCCCAAAGAAAAAGAGAAGGACAAGACGAACGAGAGAGAACAGGTGGATGAAGATGAGCTGAAGGAGAGGGCGAAGGTTGCTGGCGAGGTGTGGGTGGCGGACTCTGATGGGGAGGTTATGGGATGCGTGGCTAGAGACGGTTGGAGCAGGGACGGAGTATGTAGGATCTGCAGGCTGGTGGTCCAGAGTTGGTACCGCAGAGAGGGACTGGGCAGACTGCTGGTGCAGGGAATGGAGTCCAGAACAAAGCAGAGTGGCATACAGCGAGTCTATGCCCATGTACCGATTCCATCCAAAGTGGGAGAAGCTTTCTTCAGGAGGCTGGGTTACCGCCTGCAGGGCGAGACTGCAGGGACTACTGGAGAGGAGGAGGAGGAGGATGATTATGAAGAGCCAGAGAAGGGCTGGTTGGGTTTCCCTTTAACTAAAGTGTTTGTTAAGGATCTCTAAATCAAACTGAAACAGGAACAAAAGGTTTTTTTTTTGCTAGACAAGGCAACACATCATTTAAGGAATATTCTGGGTTCGATACACATTATGATTAATAAACCTGTGGTGTAATGTTAGCGGCGAACACATTTAAACAAAATAAGGAGAAAAATGGGGCCAGTTTTTGGATTTAAAAATTGTGTATGAGTTCTATAAAACTGTTTAAATTTGAAATTAAGCATATCCACGTATACAGTGGTGGCCAAAATTATTAGTATTGCTAATAATTATCACTAATAATAGTAGTATTGCTAATAATTTTGGCCACCACTGTAACTAATTGCATGTTAACATGAATATTGTTGAAACTATTGCCATTGGCTCCACTGTACGTATTTTATAATGAGTTTAGTAGGGACAGATATAGGATTAGTTCACAATTATATCCATAACATCCTATGAATGGATCATGTAATGCAGACTGTAAAACGGTTTTACCTTGTCCCTTGTTTTTGTTTGTGGTGATAAACATTGTTCCTTTGATCGAGCACAACTCATATTGAACCTTGAATATTCCTTTTAAAAAGCTTAGATTTCAGATTTATTAATGGATGTGTTCGTTTTTCACATCGTCCCAGTGAATCACTGACATCAGGAAAGGACAATCAGTTTATAGCATGGATTGATCTTTTGTTTTTGTACAAAGATAGTGATGTGTTAACCGTATTTATTCACTTTATTTATTGTCTTGTATTTATGAGCGAATTTGAGGGGTTTCGTGAAAACATTTTGTACGCTTCCCTTGACTGCTGTTGAATATGTTTTTTTAATGTGCAAATAAAAGTTTTGTCCCTCAGGTCTCTCATGGCATTCAATTCTGCTAAAACTCTTTTAATTGAGCTCGCAGTGGTGAATGTAAAGAATGTATGTGTCCTCGGTGTAGACCTTTTAATGTGTGCCTGCCAAGCAAAGTTATCTCTTTTTCTGCTTCGCTGATCTTTCTGTACCAATATATCTGTGGTTTTGCTGCACTGCAATGGTCTGATAGATCTTACCAGAAGCAAACCTATGAACAACACAAAGTCATCGCGAATTGAGTTCAGTCTCTCATATCCAGCCCGTTTGCCTTAAATTTGCTGCAAAAGCCACTGCAAGTACAGTTAATTCCCGCACGCTACTTTAAATGTGTGTGGGTGGATACAGTTTGGTGACGCTGAGTGTATATGAAACTAAGAGCTGCTCATGCTGCGTGGTTAGCTTAAAGCACCAGCTATACCTTAACCACTCACACTACTACCCAACAGCACCTTAGGCTGTCATTCACCACCGGATGTTTATACAGTTCACTGTGTGGTTGAGTTAATGCTCACCTGCAACAGAAAGCTGCAATGTCACGTTTAAAGCTTTTGCTGCTTACTTACTACCCAATACATACACCCGATTACTATTGTTTAGAAACCACACTCTTGTAAAAACTACACTTTAGCATACTTATGAAAAGAATGCTTATTGTTGTAACAGTACACTTTAATTAAGATAATGCACTGAAATGCACACTACATTAATTATTACCAGACACTGGACTGCATATTAATTGCAATTAAATGGAAATCTATTCAATTTAAAATTCATTAAATGCAATCAGTTGAACTTTAGATGGCTTTTTGACCCACTTTAGTAGGGGTAGTGATAGTTCCATCATTTACTCTACTTGGTATAAATTTGCATGAGATTCTTCTGTTCAGCACAAAAGAAGATATTTTGCGGAATGTTTAAGGTAGCCATTAAAGACTTGCGTGCAACGGCAATGGCTGTATGTGCATTCGCGAGAGTCGAGTTCTGGCTTCTTGGCTGACCTCTGACTCGACGTATGACGTAAGCTGCATTTGTAGCGAATCGAGGAAATAAACTCATACAGGTTTGGAACAACTGGAGGGTGCGTGAAGATGACCGAATTTTTATTTTAGGGGTTACTAATAATTATTTACTAAAATCCTATTTAGTTTGTTTAAAATATTAACTTTATATCATTTACACTTGTTACAATCAAGTACTTCACGTGCTTTAATATTTTAGTCAATACATCAACATAAGTGCACTTAAAAAAACAAAACATTAAGTTACATTTTTCATTAGCTTTTTTTTAAGTGCACTTAAGTGTGTTAAGAAACAGTCATAAAAGCGTACTCTCTATATTTTGTATCATTAATTTTCTATCTTAAATTTTAGTTTCTTAAAGAAATATACTTTGCTTTGAAGGATATTACAGAGGCATATTTAACAGAATTAAGCACACAGTTTTTTTTTTTTTACAAGGGCATGTTTACAGTTTGGGACTTTTATGTAAAGCAAGAGATTACTGAACGAACTAATCAACTTTCAAGTAATAAATATGTAAGGCCTGTTGTACTCATTTTGCTGGTTTTGATATAACTTTCCTGTAAGCAGTATTGTGCATATGTAGGTTTAAATACAGTTTCAGGATGATTTGATTTATCACCTGAATCTTTTTACGTTTCATAGGACCTCATCAGTGCATTCACATTGAGAAACATAAATGACTCCACAACTAGAAGAACCCGTAACCCTATTTTTTCTTCAGACAGTGTCGTGTCTTTGTCATTCACACACACGACTCTAATGTAAAAACCTGTTTTAGTACCAGCCACCACTTTTTCATGAGCTGCAATTGTGTTAGTCAACTAATGAGCACAATTACTTCATCTTTCCTTTTGGTAGATTTTGCAAGTCATAGTGGCGGGTTTGTTGTGGAAGAGCTTTTGTTATAATGTGCAGAGCTGCTCAGGCAATTGAACACCTGCTACTATAGCCCCCTAACCGATGTGTAACTATTATTGTCGCCAGGAAACAGATGTGAGTTCATGACTCTGGAAAGTAAGTGTGTTTGGAGTTGTGGTTGATTTTGTCTGCACGATGGGCTTCTGTGTGTGTGTGTGTGTGAGAGAGAGAGAGAGAGCATGTAGGTGGGTGCGTTTCGGAAAATATGACTTGGCGTTTCCGGCCATGATTCGATTCATTTGTTGTGTCACAATATGGTGGTCTTCATTGCCCACCCTAAGCAAGAAGCAAAGGAAAGTGGGCTTTGGGTCACCTGTGAGAACCAAATGTTAAAAGTTCTATCACCATTTACTCACTCTCTTGATGTTTTGTCTTCTGAGGAAGACAAAAGAAGATGTTTTGAAGATAGTAATAACTGTTTTTGTCTGTACAATGAAAGTCAGTGCATTCCTAAAAATAGAGGTTCTTTATTGATATGGTTCCATTAAGAACCTTTCACATCCACTGAACCTTTCCACTGAACAAAAACTAAAAAAATATGGTTTTTGGGAACTTTTCACTGAAGAGTTCTTTGGAGAACCTTTTGGAGCCCAATCATATTGGACCCCACTGACTTGCATAGTGTGTACAAATAAGTCATTATTTTTTTGTGTTCCACAGAAGATAGAAAGTCATACATGATTGGAGTGATGTGAAGGTGAGTAAATGATGACATTTTCTTTTTTTTTTGGCGAACTGGCCATTTATAATGCTTAGTATCACGAGTGGATATCAATAGATGTGTCTTAAACAAAAGTCTAGTCTTTCTTGATAACAGGCATCACAAATCATTAGCAGTGGAAAAAAAATCATGAGAATCAGCTTTAACGGGAGCAGGACCTACAGTATATTCTTTTCTCTGTTTTCCCATGTAATACACACATAGCGCATTGTGGTAAGACCTCAGAAAGACTTGTGGTCGGAAGGTAAATCATGGGAGCAGACAGATCTCTTCCAGATGTTCGAATTCAGACATACACACACATACACTTGAGAGGGAGCTCACTGGGGAGCGGTGATTTCCCTGGCCGCAGAGTGCATGAGAGGGTGAAGTCGAGTGACTGGAGACAGACAAACATACAGGATGCCAACTTTAAAGTCACCAGGAAAGAGCCAAAGACCGTTGCAGACAGCAACAAATTAAAAAGCATGCTGTAAATCCTAAAGCAGGCGGATCTCGCTACCTGTGTGTTGGCGTGCGTGCTTGTGTGAGGGTTAAGTGGCTTTTTGGAAAAGCCCTCTGAGAAGGTATCTCCAGAGGTTGTGGTGACCTCCTGTAGTAAAACAAGCCCCCCCGTTTTTTATTCCCTGTGGGAAAATCTAAACAAGTGGAAAGGGTGCGGATGGAGAAAATCTGAGCAAGAGAGAGAGAAGGTATATGGGAGTTGTTTTTTTGAAATTGTGTGGGAAAAATGAAGTGGAGGCTTCCCTGGCTGGGTGCAAGAGATCTGGAAATTTCCAACTGGCTTTGGTTATGCTGTTGGCAGCAATTTCTGACGCACATTCTGGAGCAAAAAGGTTAGAAAACACGTCAAACGCTCAAGAGACTAATATGCGGTTAGGACAAGGTCAAGTGCTATTGTATAAACTTGGAAAAGTAATACACAGTTTAAAAATAGATAATAAATGCATGCAGCCATTCATTCATTATGCCATCCAATTCACAACCTGTCTTTTCTGTCAGTGCAACTGAAACTCATTTACATATCTCTTTAAATATCACATGCCTAGGTTATTGAGCTGTATCGATGTTTAAATGCACCTCAGCCCTCCCAAACAGGTTTGAAAACAATTTTCACCCAATCAGAGACCCTCTTTCTTACAGCTTTATGAACATGTCATAGGTTTTCTATACCTCCCTCTTCCTCAACCCATTTTTAAACACTCACTGACTTTCGCTTGACTAAATGAGTTAGCAAGTTTCGACTTTCGGAATGATCAGCAAGCTGGACAGGTAAGTGAAAACAAAACAAGTGATAGTGAGAGACAAGGGTTTTTTTTTTTAGTCTGTATAGGCTAAATTTACTGCGTATTTGATATTCGTGTTTATTAGAGCTTTAATATTTAATAAATAAATCAATGCTTTGATGGAGTTAAGTTCATGTACTTTAATGATGTGCAAGTGCATTGACCTGTTTATAGATTTTCTCCAGTTTCAGAAAGTGTAAATTGAAACAGATAGTTATTAGTCTGGGAATGACTTGATGCACGTTGCTCTGAGTCTATATTTAAATGCACATGGTTAAAAACCAAGTCTAAACTCAACCGACCACTGGTGACTGCAGGTGTCAAAGTCACACTGAACGTTGTGATCAAACCGCTGTAGACACAGCATAGACTTTAGTATTATTGAGCATTTTAGCAAATTAATTAGTGAAATTTTTTGTCATTATTTTGTTATTTTTTAAAATAACATTTAATTTTAAATTTAAAATGTGATTTAATTTATTCAAAAGTAGTGCTTTGTTGTATTCGAGAGTAACTAAAAACTCATTTTTATATCAGCACAATTTTACAGTATTAAAAAATGTGTTGTTTTGTTGCTTTACAGGAAAAATATCTTAATAAGCAGAATTATAGAAGACTTAATTTCAGAGAATATGTTTGTTGTTATTGGTTTAAATACTTGTAAACGTTAAAAGAATATTTATTATCTTATCTATCTTTAATGACAAATGTATAACAAGTGTCATATTTTGATATAGTGTGCTCATGACCCAGAGGAAATTTATCTTCCATTATAAGAATGTGCGCTGGGCCCGAGGGAGACACGAGACGTACCTTTGTTTTGTAGTAAAGAGACGCACCGGCCCTGATTCCCTCTCTTTTGACTTCGGACACCTGCGCAATCGCTCCGGCTGCCATGTAGAGGTGAGGGAAAGATCAACTGATACATATGCAAAAAGAGAGAAATAGTTTTTTACTCATACTCATTCTTTCTCCATCTGTCTCAAGCTGCTTTTCCTACGTCACTTGGGTGCGTTGTGTCCGGGGCTGTGGGGCTCCAGTGTGGACGGTGCGAGTATGTGTTACGCAGTGACCTGGTTCTGCTCCTGGTCGCCCTGCTCTAAATGCTCTGAACAACTTGCCCACTTCCTGTCACAGACGCCCAATCTGCGTCTGAGAATCTTTGTGTCACGCCTTTACTTCTGCGATGACGAAGACAGCCAGGAGAGGGAAGGACTGCGACACCTGAAGAGGGCAGGAGTGCAGATCTCTGTCATGACTTATAAAGGTAAAGGGGGCGTGGTTAATATTTCTGACGTAATGTGGCATATTGCATCATAATTCTTGTTTATTAGTGTGTTTTGTTTTATAGACTATTTCTACTGCTGGCAAACATTTGTTGCACGGAGGGAGAGGAGATTTAAAGCCTGGGATGGCCTTCACCAAAACTCTGTCCGACTTGTTCGAAAACTCAATCAGATCCTGCAGGTTACAAATTTCCAATAATTTTAATATGATTAATACTGATTAAACTATAGGACTAGATTAGATGACACAATGTGGTCATTTGTATATTTTACAACAATAGCAATGACAAATTTAGTCATTAAGAAAGTGTCCTTTAACTTTAGTCAGTCTAGTAGCATTTGTGGTAGTAATCCATGTGCTATATGTAAACATTTTGATGAGGTCAAAGGTCAGAGCTAAATATATATATTTTTTGTTTCACTGTAGCCCTGCGAGACTGAGGATCTGAGGGACGGTTTTGCTCTCCTCGGGCTATGATCACAAATCTGAGATTCGCAAAACAATGAACACTGAGACATTAACTAAATGGGATGAAGAGAAATGGTGCTGTATGACCTGAGACTTGAATCCTCTGACTTGAATCTGACTTAATACTTATCTTGTACTGTATTGTATGTAGCATTAATGTGATTATGTTGGATGCCAAAATAAAAGCTGTCAACATTTGTAAATTGCTTTTGTGTGTGTGTGTGTGTGTGTTAAACCAATATAATCATTTTAACAGTCCCAGGGATATGTATACATTGGAGTTTAATGTTTAGGGTCAATAAAAAAGAAATTAATCTTTATATTCAGAAAAGATGCATTCATTTGATCAAAAGTGCCAGTAAAGACATTTAAATTGGTACAAAAGATTTCTATTTTAACTAAATGTTGTTCTCGGGAACGTTCTATTCATCAAAAAATTCAGAAAAGTAAATTGTATTCTTTTGAATAAAAATATTAAGAACCACACCTGTTTTCAACACTGACAATAATGAAAAAAAAAAAAAGTTTTTTTGAACACCAAATCATCACATTATAATGATTTCTAAAGGATCATGTCACTGAAGACTGAAGGAATAAATTTGAAGTATCAGCTTTGCCATCAAAGGAATAATTTACATGTCCAGATATTACTGTTATATATATAAATGACAATATTAAGGTAAAATAAAATGTATAACTATATAACTGTAATAAGGTATTTGCAATGTGCATACCATAATATATATGTAAACACATTAATAATGTATTTACTCATTTGTAACAGGGTTACACCCACCAAGAGGCCCTTAGGTAGGTTGATGAGTGAAGACACATCCTAATTTGACCAAATTGGGTAAAGTCAGTGTTAGTTGTGAAATTTGTATATACAGCAGTTGTTTACACAGCATATACTTACTTCATGTGCATTGTTGAGGCTCTATGTTCTGCATGCAGGGGACTCAGGAAGTGCATGATGTTTATGGAATTCTGCCCACTCTTTCTCCGGTTTATTAACATTTCTTGTTTCCTGACAGTGAGTGGACAGTGACCCTGTATGCTGTTTTCAAGTAACACCCAATTAAAAAAAAAAAAAAAAACTGAAACCATCGGACGTTCTATTGGTTTCCACCAAAAATGCCATTACAAGCCATTTTAAAACCTTTTAAAATGGTTTCCTGTAGTGTGTTTTGGAACATAAGCTATTTAAGATTTAGTGGTTTTTAATAAGCCACCAATAGAAGGCGACCAATTACAGTAGAGACCATTATATGCCCCATTAGTTTCCATTAAACACTTCGAATTCCCATTCTAACTAGTAAAACCCATTACAAATTCTGTAAAGGTTTCTATTTTCTTTTTAGCAGAGATGTCTGGTTTATCTACTCACAGATTCAACGCTTATGTCGCATAGGTAACTGTAACTATGTTGCTTTAACTACTGTTAAACCCTGTTGAAAAAAAAACAGCATGCATGTTAAGTATGGAAAACTGGAATGCTGGATTGAGCTGGTTCTTTGCTGGTGTATTTTTGCATTGTTATGTACAAAGTCAACAACTTTCCACACGTAACCCGTTCCACTTGTGTCCAGCAGAGGGATCTGTGTCCCATTTATGTTGTCGTGGAAACCGCGCGTGACTCAGACGCATTGTGCTCTGGATCAAGTGGTGAGTGAAAGATTAATTTCTTCATCCAGAAGACAATAATTCCGTTTTGAAAAAGTACAATATTTTATTTAATGTTGGTTCTCTCTTTCCATTCCACCGGTTTTTCGTTTGACATTTCATTTAGCTTAAAAGGACGCTTCGTACAGTTCTCTGAACTATTTCAGTTTTTTTAAGAGTACAACAAAATTAAGCCATAATTAAGTATTTTTCCCTCTTCTCTATCACACTTCCTCCATCAGACTAATGAAAACACATTTGTCAAATGCACGTGGATGGCATCGTGTGAGAAGCTACTCAAACACGGTCAGTGTGACGTTAGAAGGTTATAAATCACATTTTAAACCTATCTAGGGATACTTAACTAATTAAGAAAGTTATTTCTGTCTTCCATCTGCTTACATATCAGTAAACATATTGTCGACATATTGTCTCAGAAATGTGTTATTCATGACCGCAATGAGATCAGTAAACAATCTCAGGCACCAGACACTAAATCAACTCATTACATCATTTCTATTATGTACCTCCACTTATCAAAACAATGAATTACTCAGAAGAAACACTTGTATCACAGCTGTAGTGTTTTCCAATCTGGACAGGTCTGTTTTTATCATATCTGTCGCCCTCTACAGTTTAGTCCATGATAGTATGTCCTGTAAATGGACCTATTTGTTGAATAAATATTTAACCACTGAACACACTCATGATTTACTGCATATAAGATTTCTATAAGAACAGGGCATCCTCACACGTAAAGGACATCCTAGCATGTAAAACATTATAACCCAAAGCAAATTAGTCAGTCATTTTAAACGTTATGGCACAGTGGTAAAGTAAGTAGTAAAATATTTAAAGTGAAAACATGAAAGATCTTTGAGAGTGAAAATATACATTTTTTTTATTTGTTAATGTGGATTTTGTCTTTTACTTACAGTGGTTGGTGTGGACATACAGTATAATAGAAGAATATGAAGCAAATAGTGGTTATACAGTGGGCTACTATAACATTTAGCACCAGAGCTGTGCATTGTCTTGCCCTTAGTGATCCTATTAAAATCCAGTCTTTAAAAACACTGAGACATTTAACCAAGCTTATTCAAGCACAAACGTTAAAATGATAACAAGTGACAAAAAGGGATTATTTGTGAACAGTAATGTTCGTGAAGGTCACTGGACCACAGCTTTGCTTTGTTTTAGGAATGTGACAAGTTTACATTTTGAGATTCAACATTATGATTTATAGTAGTATTTTAATATTTGTCGAAACCCGAAATCTCTTCTTCTCTCATCCTTTGCCATCCATCTGACTTCAGGCCCTGTTTGCCCATGTTCTTTGGTTGGCGCGACGGCAGCGACTGCTAGTTGTCCTCTTTTGGCGTTTTGGCCAGCCTGATTTCTCTCTGCAGAGTTCAGCTGAAAAAAAAGAAAGTACTTTTGTATTCATTTATTTTTGGTCCGAGCACAAGACTTCTTTTAAAAACATCAAAAAACCTCCTGACTGCCAACAGTAGCATAATATATTATGAAACTACATTGAATTATAAAAAAACGTTTAATAATTATTATAGAATTGTTTATTTATATCATATTATTATCTTAAATTATTTAGTTTGTTCTTGTTTTCTAGCATTATTCTCAGTAAAATGGGTTACATGGAGATAGATAGAATTTTATACGTTTAAGATATATGCTCTGGAAATAATATTTTAAATATTAGGGGTACTTCATTTTAAGTTTGCTCTTCATGTAAACTGAATTTTAGGTTTCCTTCTTTCAATTCTCTGCAAAACGAGACAAGTATTGATTAAGAATGATTTTTATTATAAAAATTATCTTTGCAGTGAAGTCTTAAATGTTAAGAAGCATAATCTGTCAGAATAAAATTGGAAGGAAAAATGCTCATGAAAAACACTTTACAGTGAAATAAATTAGTACAGTTAAATGATCAATTGTGTAGGTTTGTATATAAATGCAAACACATGCATGTATATATTTAAGAAAATATGTCATGTTTATATATTAAATACATTTATATAAAATACAAACTATAAGAATATAAATATATACGCATGTAAATATTTTAAATATATATATATATATATATATATATATTCTATATATACGTAATAAATACACACTGTACACAGGTATTATGTAAAGAAAAACTTTAATTTTGGATTTTGACAGCACTAAAAGAAATCTGAACTATCATTAGGAGGGGATTTATAGTATATGATAACAACATTTATATATAACAATGTGGCCCATTAAAAAAACCAACATAAGGTTCCACCCACACTGTCACATGTTGTGTAGTTTATTACTGAGATATTAAGAGTCTCACCCATCAGGATCTCATCTTGCTGGCACACGGTTCTCACGCAGATTTCTTTGTTGATCACATAGACTCTTGGAAGGCTGCAGAAAACAGACGTCATTTATTTCACATGCACCATATCAAATATGAATTTCTTTGTTTAGGTTTAGCAGAGGAGAATATCAGCAAGAAAGAGAAAACGTGTGTTTGTCAGTGATTTATCCACCTGTAGAGACAGAGTGAATGGATGCATCTCTTTATCGGTTGATGAACAGAGTACATCCTGGTGCAGGGGTATGTTTCCTCTCTACAGTCTGTGGGACAGAGACAATACTGCTATTGTCTTACTGTTGATACAAATGGTGTACTCGCATAAACTGTATATACAAACTCACCTGGCGGTGACACAGCCGCAGCATCACTGTCATGTATTTCTGGCCAGAAAAAGAAAAACACAGCAAACTTAAAACATGTAGAGGAGACCGGGGCTAGTTGTCACGCTTTTTACTCCAGTCAATATTTTTCATGGTGGGTTTATTTTTGAAAGTCAGTGTCTGTATAGAGACACATAGCTTAAAGTCTCTGCTATTGAACATTTCCACTGTTATGACAAAAAGATACAATTCAAGAACAAGAACAATGTCAACAAGGACTTTTTGAAATACTGTTTGTAATTAAAATAAGTAATAAAATACATTTTCTACACACAAGTTGAACATTTTCTCAAATTTTTCATATCTAGGTGTATTTATAATAATGATATTTGACTACAATGATTAAATATTAGAAATCCAAAAATTCCAGAATAACACAATGTTCTCATTTACCTTTTTTTAGTACAGCTGGATTTGCACAACTTTTCGAGATGGTTGTTTATTTTTTAACCAACCACTAGTATCACTGATGCGTGTGTACAGACTACCATAAATAATTCATAGTCTTTTGGTAAAAATAAAAACAGCATAAATGTTAAAGATAAAATTATGACAGATAAAGCACATCACAACTCATCTTTGGCACTCGTTAAAATATTCGTATGACAATGTTTAGGACTTCTGACTCCTTCATTACTGAGCTATAATTATTGTGACAACCTCCCCATGGGCCTGTTCTTCCCTATACAAACACACACACAAGTTTTCACACAAAACAGTTGTATTAGTGAACGAAATAGAATTACCAGTTTGCTGTGCCCGCACTGTAACAAGTACTGTGAGAAAGAAATAGCAGAAAAGTTTTGTTGGCTCAGCATTAAAAAGGAATCGTTCATTCATATTAATTAAATTAGTTGGCTTCTGTTTAGATGTTTTGATGGAATTACCAAGGAAACAACAGCATAACAGTACAGAGACTGGATAGCTGCCCATCTCTCTTCACGGGGTCCAATCACAGCTCAGGGCCTGGAGAGAGCATGTTTGTCATAACAAGCCTGAAATAACTTTCAGTATCTTCAAAATTACAGTGGATGGATTGGAAGCCAGTTTCCACTTTAACATAAAGAGAAAGGTTATTATGAGATTAAGTATAAAATCAATACACTGACATTTCTTTTTTTAAATGTTTTTGATTTCTGTTATGTACAGTAACAGAAAAATGAAAATTAGAGCATAATTTACTCACCCCCTAGCCATCCTATAGGTGTTCTTCAAACGAACACAGTGTGAGGTTTTTACAAATGTATCCTGGCTCTTCCATGCTTGGTAATATTGGTGGATATTGCCCTTTATTTTGAAGCTTCATAAATCAAACATATCTGTCATAAAACTAACCTATATGCCTCTAGGGGGTTAACATATGTCTTCTGAAGCAGATTGATGGGGTTTTGTAACAAAAATATTTCTATTTTTACTCAACTCACTGACAATGGCAAGTCAAATGTAAATTTTTGGGTAAATTATTCCTTTAAGGCTGTATTTACTATACTGCATTTTTTCACTAGGTAAATAACTGGTTGCTGTAGTAATATGCATTCAAATGGATTTCATGTGATGTCAAAGCTGAATTTTCTGCATCATTACTCCAGTCTTCAGCGTCACTTGATCCTTCAGAAATCATTCTAATACAAAAACATTTCTTATTATTATAAGAAACAGTTGGGCTACTTATTTTTGTGGAACCTATTATTATTATTATTATTATTATTTTATTTTTTTTCAAAAGAACAGTATTTATTTGAAACTGACCATTTTGAGAAATGTCAGTTATCAGACCATTACCAGGCCATGTTGTCAAGGCTTTGGAAGTCACCACTTTCAAAATCTAACCATTTATAGACATCCTCAAAAGACAGAACAAATGAATTCTAACAGACACACTGCATGAGAAAACAGAACTGCAGATGGACGAAACCTATTTAGATTTCCATTTGCCCGTGACTCATGCAGATTCTCATTTATTGATGTCACAGAACATGAGTTCTGTGTTCTCGATCGCTCATTAAAGATATCAGTTGCAGCTGTTCCATCCTTCCAAATTTGTCTGTTTCCTTTTCTCTCCCCAAGTCTATTCCTCTAAGCCCTTATTCTCGGTGTCCAAGACATGAGCTCACACTAAAGAATGTGCATTCCCACCCCTCTCTGTGGACTCCACAACCTCACACACACGTATGCTTACATATACACGCAGATGCATCAATTCTAAACACATACATACCCCCATGCGTTCCCCCAAACTGTAGTTTTGCCTTAGGGAGCCATTACATATTCAGAACCTGACAAGTCAACTGTATAGTGCACATACGCATCAACACACAGCAGACCCTCACATTCTGCATTCTCTTTCATATAAAGTGTGCATTTCTTATGACGCTGCATATTGTTTCAAGATGAATGCGGATTTGTACATATTTAGCTGATTACTTATCTACCCACATTTGCTTCTGTGCGTATTAAAAGCATTGACTAGACAGTGTTATATGACGATTGTAATGATGTAATATTCTCAAAAGAATTGGTTTTTATAATACTTACAAATTTCCAATCCTCTGCTGCTCCTTGTGTTTTTCAGAATCCTTTGGCTTTTACTTTTCCCCTCCCTTCCTCTTCCCTCCCCACATCATCCCTCCGCCTGTCTCTCTCTCTGTTAGTCATTCGCTCTTCCCATTTTCATCCACATTTTTTGAAGTTATGTCTATAGCCCTTGTACATAATAGACTAGAGTTTTGCTATAGGTTTATACTATATAACAAACGCCATGTTTTATTGATTCTTTTGCTTTAGGTCAGGAGAGGACACAACTGAAAATGTTTTAAAGAGTTTATCCCACACTTGTTGTCTTAGGCTTGTTAAGCTGCCTTGCATGATTAGGTCATAAATCTTTGTGTTTTGAATACAGATATGCACAAATTAGAGATTTCTTCAATGTTGTTCTTTTGTTGGGAACTCCTAGTAAAAGAAGAATCTGCAGTTTTAATTTCATTGCAGTTTTGGGTTCATCACTGTTCTTACTAACTGGCAGCAGGGGTCAGCACAGAGCACTGATTGGCTGTTCTGAATGTGTAGGACAGCCAAAAATCAACATGTATTTTCATTGTATGGAAAAGAGAGAATTCATAAATGTTTGTGGTTTAGGTAATAAAACTTGCATAAAATATATTATAATGTAAATAATTAGAATATCATTTAATATATAAATAATTAGAATATTATTTTGTCTATAATTATAATTGTTATTGATTTTGTTATTATTACTATTATTATTTTAATTATTTGTTATAGAATTTTTATAATACATATTGTATTGTTATAATAATTAACATATATTTCAGTCAGGACCTCTCAAGTCAAAAAGAGAGAGAGAAAAAAGCATAGACAAGCCTTTAGTCAACTTTTTATTTGCATGTTGGTTACATTTGGCGGTATGGCTCTGTTACCCTTTCAGTCGAATCACTTCGACGTTACATATGGGAACTCGCCAGAGAGACCTATCTGCTTTGAGCTTTT
>JAUMHP010000023.1:618612-640619 GCA_032361065.1 Enteromius trimaculatus
ACATTTTTCTAGGAAATAATTTAAGAAAATATGCTTTAAGTTTTATTTTCAAGAGTGCACTTTCTTTAATTATGATTTCAGGAAGTATTATGATATCAGGGACATTGTATCTTCCTGATTTACCCTAATATATAAAAAAACTTTCAGCTACACCTTTATTCCACAACAGTTTTAGACTCGTTTTTGTAAATCAATAAAGGTGTAAATCCAAACCACAGGCACAACTGCATAACAAACTCTGCCTCAATGCTCTATTTAGCACAAGGAAGTGGTCATGTAGTGGTATGGCCTTTACCTTCCATCCTCTTCCTGCTCTGCTGTAAAAAGGAAATGTATTGCTGATCCATGTGTAAATATCATTCAAACTCAGCTTCATTTCAGGAGAAGAACTTATCGCCATGGCTATCAGAGTGCCATAGCTGTGAGGGGGTTTCACTTTGGAGTTAGATCCAGGGGACGGTATGGGAGGGATGTCCTTCTCTCTTCCTCGTTCTTTTTTTCGCTCCACTCTTTCTTTGCCTGATCGCAAAGTGCTGATTCCCAGCTGAGGAAGCCAGTCAATGCTGGTCAAACTAGAGTCTAGTTCAGAAGTCATGCTGTAAGGGGAGATCCGAGGTGCAGAAAAAAACAAAACATTATGTAAAAAACAAAACATTATGTAATACTGTGTGTTGTTAACCCATGCTGTGGAGACACTATGACTGAATACAAGAATGTTATAATCTCAATCTTAATTTAAAAACCATTAAGTAATGTTTTGACAAACAAACACTTAAAGAATTAGTTACTGCACGCCGTATGGTTTAAACGTTTCATGTCTATTATTTCGAAAGTATCCCACTATAAAAGATTATTATGCGTGTTCAAGTATAAAAGATGACTGAAACATACCTCTGTTCTGTCAAAAGGCCACAGGCGTCACGCTGTGTTAATTTTTAATGCTGTCATCTGTTGCACAGAAACATCTGAGGGATCTCCGCAAACGCTTGTTTATCCTCCTCCTTTCTCGTCTCGCGTTTATCGCCGCATTCGTTTATCGCCTAAGCTACACGTTTTGTATGAAATTTCTATTTGGGAGAAGAAAAAACTGTCGGAAAAAGTTCTTCCCTTTCTTTCTCTTTCCCCTCCCGTTCTGCCTGTGTTGAACGTCACATACTCCACCCTCCGTTCGACATATGAGAAGTCTGTTTCTCCTCCTCTCGTGGCTGCACTTGCAGTGTTTTACTGGTGAGCAAGTTCCTGTTTCTCTGCTGTAATAGGAGAGGAGCACCAGGCGGGAACTCGCTGTAATAATTTCCATTCAGATTTTCTTGGTCCTGTGATCTTGGCATCTTGATGGAGTCAAGTCATAACGCAGTGACGAAAAACAGGTAGCCTAACATCTCACACCAACAGCATATGCAAAAATAAGAGGCGCAAGATCGAATTCTTATTAATTCAATAATTTGGTAATGCTTTACAGTAAGGTTTTATGCATTAACATCTGTAAGTTAACAAAAGACACATTTACTTTTTTCATTTTAATTTATACATATAATGCACATAAAAGATAGGTTAAATTATACTTTAAATCTTTATGATCAAGCATAAAATAATAATGAAAAATAATATAATCACAAGATTGATTAATACATTTGGTAACATTTTAAAGTGAGTTTCCATTTGTCAACATCAGTTAACATTAACTGGGTGATTCTATAATTGCGGGTACATTAGTGTCCCTACAAAAACAAAGTCATTATTTTTTCTACTTTTTTTTCAAATGGTTATATATATATACATTTATTTATTATTGTTCTTTATTAATTACAAGATGTGATCATGTATCAATGTTCAATCAAAATATTTTATAGTACTTTTCTTTTGGCAACAGTTTCTTCATTTTATTTATTAAAGCCCTTAATTTTACAACATTATATTATTTAAAAAAAAAAACTCCAAATCTTGTGTCAACTCTGTTACCATACCATAGCTTTCCTTTAAATTGGTGGAATTATTTCTCAGAATTGTGGAAATACAGGAAATTATGTCACTTTCACTCACTGATAGGATCTGAAGCTCTGAAAAGTATCTGTGCTCTCTCTTGAGAAAATATTTGAATTTAAAAACATCTTACACCAAAAGTAATTTTTAAAACATCAACTCTGTTACAACAATCTCAAAAGGAAAACAGAGTTTATTACTGATCTTAAACTGGGTTAGTTAAAGCTCTTTTATCATGTTTTCATTAGTGTCATGTTTTCTTAGCATTTATGCCAGCAAGTGGAGTTTTAAAAAAAAAAATTAAAATGTCAATCCTGTTACACTATTGTCTCCATTGTAAGTCTACCTAGGTAACAGAGTTGACTGTGACAGATGGGGACACCAAATGTACCTGCAATTATAGAATGAGTCAACTAACCATAAAAAATACTTCTAAACCATTTATGAATCATAGTTAATTTGAACTTTACTAATACATTAAAAAAATTATGAAGTTGTATCTGTTAATATTATATAATGGAGAATAGCTAACAATAGAAAGTTATTTTTACTACCATTCAACGAGATGAATAAATACAGTAACAAATGTATTGTTCATAGTTAGATAACGCATTAACTAAAGTTAACATGCAGAACCAGAAGTGATAACAAAAACTTTCACATATTTCACATATCTGTGTTTCTTTGGATGTCACTTTATTTCAATACGCAAATGCTCAGAGCTCACAGGACTCTAACAGGTTCAGAAAGCAGTTTGTGCTGATTTCTAGTAATTGATGTAATTATGTCTGCAGGGTGTGGTGTGTGACTGGCACTGGCCCTACAGAGAGCTGAAGAAGGCCAGCAGGCCTGTATCAGGGGAGGGGTGAGCCAAGAGTTTCTGGATCTGTGCGCAAAAAAATGAAGGAGGACAGGTCAGAACATGAACACAACAATAGCCGAATGCAGACTTAATCATTACAAAATCCCAACCACCTCACCAGCTCCTCATACAGACACAAACAAACCTTCAACCAGGGCTGAGAAAACCCTTGCTGAATCATATGATTTCCTCAAGGACTTATAATAAGCAATGACTTTTCTTCTCCGCCTGTTTTTTCTGACCCCACTGACCCAATGAGCATTTTGCTGTCCAAAGGTCATGCCTTAACTTTGCAAATTCTAGTATTGCATTATTCTCATGGGCATTTAATATTTTCCAATCTGAAACTGTGATTTCATATGTAAAAAGAAAACCTACATAATAATTAGGCACACAAGAGATTTTCAATTGCAGCCTGGACAATTATTTATCACTTATAAATGATTTAATACAAAATGAATAGTAGTTATTAAGATCGATGTGGTTTGGAATTGGTAAAATATGCTTGGAAAAACAATATGATCAGAGTATCAACGTGCCTAATAATTATGCATGCACTGTATCTATTAACACACATACAAGAAGAAAATCAGATGGATTTAGAGGCCAGTGAATATGGGATAATGACATAATGCATTTAAGCTTTAAAGGGCTCATATAATGCCAGATGCACTTTTACAAGTTGTTTAAAACGAATGTGTGTTGCCAGTTTGTGTACACAACCACCCTATAATGCAAAAAATCCACCCAGTGGGTTTTTTGTAATCTCTTTAAATGTTTTCCCCTTTTTCAAATCGAGGCGTCTGACTGTGTGGCGTCACATGGTTTGAAGGCCCCTCCAGCGATTATTGATTGACAGCAGCGTGTCACACACTGGACTGGTGTCTTACCTCAGACCCGCCCTGAGTGAGCCGTCATCAGACCGAGAGACAAGCAAGACTCCTAAACATGTTTTGTTGTTGAATGTAATAATGAACATCGCAGTAATCATTTACTCCCTACATCTGAGTGGCTAAAGAGACATTAATTTACGCTCATTATCCAAATGCGTTTATGTTTGCGTGAATCATTCACGATCCAGCCTCACCTACAGAAGCAGTCAGTATAATGTCTTTTAATGAATCTTTGCAAATCGCTTTTCCTAATAATGTGCTATTTAGCAAGTTTCACTATGAATACGGCTAAACAAAGATCCTCTGAGAGTGCCTCGGAAAAGAGGGGCGGGGTCAACGGAGCTCGTGAATATTTAAAGGGGAAGTACACATAAGAGTGTGTTTTGAAAAGAGGTATTTTTGACAGGTGTTTTTTTACACTACCATTGAGAAAATATAAACAAACTTTATTACAGACTTTTCATTAAGACCCTAAAGAATCATATCAGCTTGTGGAAAATTGACATTATATGACTCCTTTAAAAGAATATTTAAAAAAACGGCTGAACAGGTACCTCTTTAAAGTTGGGGTGCTTGGCATCCTGCACTAGTTGTAATAGAACTCCCTCTGTAGTGGTGAGAAACGCCCCGCTCTGCTTCAGTCGTGACAGAGCAAAGAGACGATCTGTCTGACTGAAAATGACAGACAGATATGTATAGAAAACTCTGAGAATCACTGGCTCAAAGGACACAGCAGATTCTACACAACCACCTCAACAAATAAACATATCTGTAAGCAAACAGAGTCAAATCCTCCTGTTTCTATAGACCTTTAGAAAAACCTTATAGATGCAATCCAGTCTGTGTTTGAAAAATGTGGGTGTGAGTCAAGATAAGGCATGTAAAACTCTTGCATTTGGGGTAATTTAAAGAAGATTTTTCATACTTTATCACATAACGCCAATATACATCAATATGAAATAATCACAAAACATTTTCCATTTTGTATATCTTAAACCAAATTGTTATTATTATTATACCTTCGAGAAGAGACGGCATCTGCTACGATATGAACCTCGATGCCTCGCTCCAAGAGATCATAGGTTGTGCACTACAGCAGAACAAGAACCTTAAAGATCACGTTCAGGAGATAAAGCTGTGGCTGATAGCAAAGAAGTGCGATGGCACCAGGTTAAATCCATTACCGCAATGCATGCTTGTGCCTCAATGCCACATAATATGACCTGCTGAGGGTCTCCCAGGCTTTTGAGTGAGCTCTCCACACTGTCCGTCAGCATGGAGAAACTGGTCTTCGTATGAGGCTTCAAGCCCTCGGCCCCCAGCTCAGGAACAGTGGGGCCCAAACCTTTAGGGTACTGCTCAGTTAAAATCGGAGGGATGCTTAAGATTCGACATGCCTGGAAGTGACAAATAATTAATATTATGTTCATATTAAACAGAAACTTAAATTGATATTCTTCTGATATTCCTGATTGGTCAAAACTGACTCAAGGCAATTCAAATAAATATGTTTTAGTTTAATGAATGTTCAGTGTTGTTGCAATAATATTTTCATAGTACATAAATACATACTGTATTACAGTTTGCATAATCAAAGACATAATCAAAGACAACTTAATTGTGGAAGACCAAAAAGCGCTCGTTTTTCCGCACTATTGTTATGGCAGTCTGAAGATGTTGATTTTACCTGTAGCAATCTTGCGGCATTGCTTACGACGTTTGTAAACTGAAAAATAGTGGGTCTGAACTTCTCCTGTATGTCACACAGGAACAGCACCGAGCCTTTGGTGGACAGCCTGCCAATTCTTGCCACTGCCGAAACAAACATCATGTCATTTGTGAATCATTGCGTTTCTGTGTAAAGACCCTAACCCAGTGGTTCTCTACCAAGTGGCCATGGTAAATTAGAGGGCCTCCGAAAGCTCCCATGGGGGCTCAAATACGTTTAGTTATATTTAAATAATCGTAAATGAATGATTAATGTGAAAACACTAAAAAATGAGAACATGTTTTATTTAATCATAAAGCAAGTGTCAGCACAGTACATATTAGCTTATTGCAATGAAAGCAAAAAAATTTGAGAGGTGCTGTGGAGTAATACATTTCGTGACTAAACTGTTATGAGTGTCTTGCTAAACTTAAGTTGTGTGTCCAACCTAAACTTAACGTTTAATTAAAATAAATACTACAATCTAAAACATTGTCACTGCGCCCACTGTCCTTGTAATAACAATAGTGAAAGTACGTAGGCTGTGGTCTAATGCCCTGCATATTAATAATGCATTGAATCTTTTCCAGTTACACATAGATTGCAACTGTCATACTGCACTGATAAGAGTTCAATGGTATTTAGAGGCCAACGAGCAGTACTTACTGTTTGCAGAATAATATTGTGGAGTCGCAGACCGCAAAGATCAAGTGAAGACTAACCAGGTCACCGTTACCCGTGTGTATGTGCTTTAAAGTGTCCACCCACTGCTCTTATTGGTAAAACTGTTGTTGAAACTCTAGTGAAGTTTTTATGTAAGCAGAGAATAACACCAAAAGAATCATGAATGACATCAAAGACAGCAGCAGGCAAAAACGACTCGTTACAGCACAAATGTAAGTTATATCTACGTGTGTCCTTGAAATATATATATACATATAATTGATTGTTACAACAAAACAGCCCAATTCGCTGTAACATTACACAAACCTCCGGATAAGAGCCCACTAGTGGCGTTTCGGTCATGATTTTGAATGAATCTTTTAATTGAATAAATCCTTCACACTTGCTGGATCCAAAGACTGATTATAGCAAGAGCCAATAGCATTCGAGTAAGGGATGTAAAGGAGCATTTAATTGGTTGGACCTGCTAAACGAACACGCCTCCTTCACTGAACGAGTCCGAGTCATCTGAACGAACTGAATGAAGGATGCATCGGTTGAGTAAATGATTCACTAGTTCACCCACAAAATGCAACCCACTTTTTCATGAATCGGATTCAAAAGATTCGAGTCTCTCTGAACTGAATCAAAATCCCTGCCGTTAGGAGGCGCAGTCAGATACAAAACAACACAGAGTAGTTTATTCAGCTTTTGTTTGTAAAAAACGTGTGTATTTACATGTTTGGGTTTTAAATACATATACACATTCCTGACATCAACAGCAGTAACAGTTGCTGTTTATTATTTAATGTATTTTAATAGCTTAAAATTGTAAAGTTGACCCGGAAGTGCTTGGGAGTGGCCACTGACCTTAGTGGGCGCACTCTCTCGGCCTTGGCGTTTCACAGAGATTTTGTGGAAAATACAGGCTGTGCTTAACGTATTTCGGTAGTTTTGAGGAATACATGAGCTCTTCCACGAGCAGAGCAGTCGTTTATTCCTGTACGTCATCCGGTGCATGTGTGTTTACTCTCGGTCTCTTTGAAAGCACGTTTTCCTCATGCTAGTCTTTGTATGTACTGAGCGCTTCTGGAAGACATCAGCTCGACTCCAGCTGCTTTCATTAAACTGCGCTTTGCTTCCGCAGGGTCGCGTTTTTGCCTTACAAAAACTGTAGTTTCTTAATTGCTTCACGCTTGGTGTGAAGTTTATTTTTTTGTTGTTTTGTTTGCGAGATAATAGCAGCCATTGAATTGCTAGCTGCTAGCTAGCCCGCTTCACTCTCAGTCGGCGTGTTGGAGCTGCTGGAAAATGTCAGATTTTGACGAGTTTGAGAGACAGCTGACCGAAAACAAGCAAGGTGAGGAATAAAGGTGTAATTGTGATGAGAATGGGGGTATGGTCAAGTGTTAAAGCTGATGTGGTAGTGGTCAATGAGTAAATCTCTTCTTCTGGTGGAGCTGGACGTGCCTGCAGCCTGAAAGGGGGTCTGCATCACATTGCACAGATGCACACCAGACAAATGCAATGATGTTATGTCCTCAATGCATTGCAAATCTAATTAAACAGTGTGTGTTTGGGTTTCTGCAAAAATATGCAGCTTTAATGATGCATGCATGCAGAAATAGTGTTAAAAGGTGCATGTGATAAATAAAATGCTGTATTTTTGTTGCATATCTGTAGTTAAACATTTGATGAAATGGTAATAATCACGTCAGGTTTTTTTGTCAACAGTGACAATTGATCCAAATGAAAATCCTGTCATTACATTAACTTACCGTAACATACTTCCAAACCTGTATGGCTGCTTTCTTCTTCAGAAGACAATTAAAGATATGATGAATATTGTTCAGCCAGCATATATTTTTTCAAAATAGCTTTATTTCTGGCAGGGGTGCCTATATGATGCATTAAGTTGCACGTGGCATTTTGACTGAACATGTTGAATGTTTTGTGCTGTGCAGCGGACAGAGACAAGGAGAACAAGCACCACCGGCGCAGTGGCTCGAGAAGTCGCAGCAGAGACCGGGACAGGAAAAGAAGAAGCCGAGACAGAGAAAGGAGAGCAGGCAGCCGAGATCGTCATGGAGACAGCAAGGATCGCAGACACAGACGCAGGTAAAAAATAAATAAATAAATTCTTTGGGACATTTGACTGAAAGTATGTTTTCAAAGACCGCCTCTCTGTTTCCATTAGCAGTCGCTCTCCACACCGCGAGAAGAAAAAGATTAAAGTGAAAAAATATTGGGATGTTCCTCCTCCTGGATTTGAACACATCACACCCATGCAGTACAAAGCCATGCAGGGTAAGAGCCTGTTTTTGTTTCATTCCTGTTTTGACCCTGTTTACGTCTGCTCTTGAGCTATATCTCTCGTGATCCATCTTGATGCCCTCTAGACAACAATAAACGGCCACCTGCTCTCCTGTCAACCAATCACTGGGCCAAAACAAGGGTTTTAAACATTTGTGTGACCGGGAATAGATCTAAAGATTTGTAGAACATATAATTGGCATCTTTTTACTTCATTATTCATCATAGATTTCTGAAAAACTGTCATAGTTTCCAGAAAAATATTTCTGTTGCATCAAATACTGTTGCTAGTATTTGATGATGATAATAAATGTTTCTTGAGCACCAAATGTGCATGTTAGAATGATTTCTAAAGTATCATGTGACACTGAAGATTGGAATAATAACGGTGCTAAAAACTCTGCCTTCACAAAAAAAAATTTTTTTTTAAAGGTTTTCAAATTGTGCTAATATATTAAAATGTGTTTTCCTAAACAGTTGTTCATATGCTCACCATATGTCTGACATACTCATGAATCTTTCTTTGACTACAGCTGCTGGTCAGATCCCGGCCACTGCTCTGCTTCCCACAATGACACCTGAGGGTCTGGCTGTGACCCCAACACCTGTTCCTGTTGTGGGCAGTCAGATGACTCGACAGGCCCGTCGGCTTTATGTTGGCAACATTCCGTTTGGCATCACAGAAGTAAGATGAATTTTTACATTCAGTTGACACTCAATAGTATTTTGGTGTTTTGGTGCCGTTTTTTACTTGCACAAGTTTAATTAATAGCATTGCTTTCTGATTTTTGTTTTTTGTAGGAGTCTATGATGGACTTCTTCAATGCTCAGATGCGTTTGGGTGGCCTGACTCAGGCCCCAGGCAACCCAGTTCTTGCTGTTCAGATCAATCAGGACAAGAATTTTGCCTTTTTGGAGGTCAGTTTTTATTCGTAGTGAAGCAGCTAGTTTTGTAAATCCTAACATAAAGCTTCAAGAAATTCTGGGAGCCTAATAATGTCATTTTTATGTTTGCCAATACAGTTTCGTTCAGTGGACGAAACGACACAGGCCATGGCATTTGATGGCATAATTTTCCAGGGACAGAGTTTAAAAATTCGTCGACCACACGACTACCAGCCTCTGCCAGGCATGAGTGAGAATCCCAGTGTCTATGTCCCAGGCACGTCTCTCTTTTGCTCCCCCAATTCTTGTACGCGCAATGTTTTGTTCTTTTCATTCAAAAGTTTAGTAGTTATTAATTTAATGTGGATCACTGTATCTCATACTCTGGTTCTTTCTCTGCAGGCGTCGTCTCCACAGTCGTGCCTGATTCGGCACACAAACTCTTCATTGGCGGTCTGCCAAATTACCTCAACGATGACCAGGTTTGTGTTAAAATTACATTTGTGTCCCATTCTCTGAAAGACTTGAATCTTCTGAAAAATATATATACAGTGGTGCTTGAAAATGTGATTCTCTGTATGTCTACATAAATACGGCTCAAAAAATCTAATTTTGAAAGAAGAGAAGACAAATAAGCCAAAATATACGTTAACTTGTGTTTAAATGAGGAAAGTCACGCATTACAGATCTGTGGGTGGCAAAAGTAAGTGAATCTTGGCTTTCATTATTTTGGTTACTTTTGCCGCAATAACTGCAGTTAAGCATTTCTTGTAATTGCTGATCAGTCCTTCACCACGGCCTGAAAGAATTTTAGCCCATTCTCAGTACAACTTCAATTCTGTAATGTCTTGAGATACTCCCAAAACATTTCAGTTGGATTAAGGTTGGGACATAGCATTTCCAAAACATTAACTGTTCTTTAACCATTTTTTTGTCAAACAACTTAGTGTAGTTGGATTGCTGGATGGCCTACTATCTTTTAAGACACAGTTCTGGGACAGAAGTCCTTATATTTTCTTGTAGTGTTGGTGGTATAATTCAGAATTTATTATTCCATCAATGATGGCAAGCTGTCTTGGCCCAGATGCAGCCAAACTGGCTCAAACTATGATACTACCACCACAGTGTTTCTTACGTTTCTTAAACTGGAATGCAGTGCTTTCATTTCATCAAACTATTAAGCCTTTCTCTAATAGTTCTCTGGTTTGTTGACATGATCTTTATCAAACTGCAGAGGGGCAGCAGTGTTTTGTTTTTTTTGTAAAGCAGTGACTTTCTCCGTCTTTCGGATAAAAATGTTAAACCGACGTCTTGACTCTTTGTGGTCGTTCAAAATCCCATGGCATTCATTGTAAAGAGTAGGGCCGTAACCCCGTTGTCTTGGCCAAATTTCCCTCCACATCACCCAGGTGGATGCAGCACAATGGTGGAGGTTGGGGAGAGACCCCTCCCACATGATTTTAAAGCACTTTGGGTGTACACGATACACAAAACACTATATAAATGCCTCATTCATTCAACTCTGCCACTCACTCAATGATTGTGCAGTGTTCTTCTGATGGTGGACACATGAAGATTAACATTAGTCAATTTGAGAAAGACCTCTAGATGCTTAGAAGTTACCCTGGAGTCCTTTGCAACTTCATGGAATATAACACATCTTGCTTTAGAAGTGATCTTTGTTGACCAGCTGCTCCTGGGAAGGTTGGTCTTGATTTTCCTCCAGTATCGGGTCTTTAGAGATGGTTTTCCAGACTGATAAGCAACAACAATTCTCTTTCTGTTGCTGCCATGATTCACTTCCACAAAGGTGATCAGACTTTGATAAATCCTTTCTTAAATTTCGTAAATTTTGATTTAAATGAATTGATGATTCGATGATAGCTGTTTCTATCTCAGCTTGTCTGACAGACATTTCTTGCTGGACGTGGGACCATCATCTTCAACAGAACAGCTTGTGCTTCAATTAAAGCCATTGTTTAATCACAGTTTCACTATTCAGGCACATCAACCATAACTCCTCTGTAAAACAGCCAGAAACCTTGGAGTTGTGATTGATTGATCAGACGATTTTCTCAGACCACATAAACTGCTAAAACTGCGGTCTTGCAGATTAGCTTTCTTCAACGTCAAGAAGATCAGGGGCCTGTTCCATAAAGCAAGCTTAGAGTATAAGCCAGGCTTATTTCAGTTAGTCTGACTTATTGCCAGTTAATTTGTATTAAAATAAGTCAGACTATATGCCATAAGCCTGGCTAATTTGGTAAACTTGCTTTATGGAACAGGCCCCAGGCCCTTTCTTTCAGAAGAGGCTTCACAACTCCTTGTTCAAGTTTTCTGTGCCATCCAAAGAGGCACAAAATCACTTTCCCATACTTTTACATTAACTGTTCTCTCCTGGTGGAATGACCTGCCCAACTCAATCTGAGTAACTTTAGCCATCATGTAACTCTAGTAGTCTCTTGTTCTATTCATTAAAAAATATAAATATGCTGGCCTCTTTTAGGCACACCCTTGGTAAACTCATTCTCGCCTCCATCAGGCATTTTTGTAAGGCCTTGAGTGCTCTTGCGCCTGCATATGTCTGACCTACTGTACCCTACTCTCACTCCTGGTCCTTCAGATCATCTGAGCTTGGTCTTTTGTCCATTCAATGTTACAGGCTGTCCACTGTAGGTGATAGGTCATTTAGTGTAAATGCTTTTAAAATGTTGCATTCGCTACACCTTGCACTTCATACTTCATCATCTTTTGTCTACCTTCAAGACTCTGATGATAAATTTCTTTTCAATTTGTGTTTTTGATATTGGGGCTGTTGTTGGCCTTGTGTTTGTATTGTCTACTTTGGGGGGTGGAGCAATGGAAAGACACATAATGAATAAGGCTGTCCTGCAGTGTTTACCTCCAACTTGCCTCAACACACGCAGAGAAGCTTCTAGTATACCTAGTAAGAGCTTGTTTAGCTGCTTCAGGTGTGTTTAATCAGGGTTGGAGCTAAACTCTGCAGGACATCGGCCCTCCCTCTAGAGATTCACATATTTTTGCTGCTCACATGTAATATTGGATTGTTTTCAGTCAAAATTAATGACAGTTTGTTTTTGTTTTTTTGTTTTTTAGTTGTTTTTGTCAATTTTGACAAAAGCACTGCTGTATATATTTAATTTGATTTAAAAAGCAAGTCACTTGTTCACACGTTCATCAATGTATATTTGGCCAAAAAACCGTAATATTGGGGGAAAAAAATTAAAACTTTTCTCTAATTTTAAAAAGTAGTTTATTCTTGCTACAGTAAAGCTGAATTTTCATCACCTCTTTTTTTCATCACCTCTTTTCATCACCTCTTTGGTTTTACATGATCTTTCAGAATCATTTGATAAATGGAACGTTCAGAACAGAGTTTTTGAAATATTTTTCTAATCTTTACTGTGACCTTGGGTCAGACTTTTTGAATGGTGTGCATGTTTATATGTTTGTAAAGTTTTACATAGTGCTTTTTCTCTGTTCCGCAGGTCAAGGAATTGCTGACATCGTTTGGCCCTCTTAAGGCCTTTAATTTGGTGAAAGACAGCGCAACAGGCCTCTCTAAGGGCTATGCCTTCTGTGAATATGTTGACGTCAATATTAGTGACCAGGTGATGGCAACACAAATCAGTACAGCCTGTAAACACTCAGCAACTCGCACACATTTGTCCTCTGCATGCACTGCTGCCTACATTGTTTTATATTTATCATATATACTGTTTATTATTGGCTTTATCCATAAATCTATGAGAAACAAATATTTAGCATGAGCTAGAGGCAGTGTCAGAGGTGCTGGTTGACACCCATGTTAACCTCTCATAGGCCATCGCGGGACTAAATGGGATGCAGCTGGGTGACAAGAAACTCTTGGTTCAGAGAGCAAGCGTCGGCTCCAAGAACACCACACTGGTAAGGGAAAAGTGTGAATGGTGTATACTATAGTTTATTTAAAGTAGGCCATGTAGACCTTATCTCCTATTTGTCATCCTCTTACCCTTTTTCTTTTCTTTGAAGACGGGTATAAACCAGACACCAGTTACCCTTCAAGTGCCAGGTCTTGTGAACAGCTCGGTGACTCAAATGGGCGGCATTCCCACAGAAGTATTGTGTCTGATGAACATGGTGGCTCCAGAGGAGCTACTGGATGATGACGAGTATGAGGAGATTGTGGAAGACGTCAGAGACGAGTGCTCCAAATACGGCCAGGTCAAAAGCATTGAGATCCCACGTCCCGTCGATGGAGTGGAAGTTCCCGGCACTGGAAAGGTTTGATAACCGCTTGTACATTGACACATTTTAACGTGACATTTTGAAGCAGTTATTTATGGTCTTTCTTTTTTTTTTTTTTTTTTGTGTCTTAGATCTTCGTGGAGTTCATGTCAGTGTTTGACTCCCAGAAAGCAATGCAAGGCTTAACAGGAAGGAAATTCGCCAACAGAGTGGTGGTGACTAAATACTGCGACCCTGATGCCTACCACCGCCGCGACTTCTGGTAGAGACAGGACAGAATCCAGAGAGAGACTCGGAGAAACGCAGATGGTGTGATTTCAATCTCTCGGAAGCCCCTTGTTTTGTAGATTTATGAGGTCTGAGAGAGTGTGAGCTTTTTAAAATCTGGCAGACTAAGCATGACTTGTGATTGGTCAGAATGTAGCGAACCAATCATTTGTCATGTTGTTGTTTTTTTTGATGATGATGATGACAACGACGACAACATTGAAGTATGTGCAAAGCTTTAAGATGGGGAAAATGGACCATACCATGTCAGTACCTACAGACAAGGATTCTGTTAGACATGCCACTAAACTTCCAGCTTAATTTTGGCTCATAGTGATTTTACATGTCACTTTTTCCTCAATGTTAAATTCCTGCTCTGTCTTCTGTACAGCTCACACACTGGTCAGATAGGAGTGAGAGGAGGATGTAAAGGAGCAAGTAAGGAAAGAGATGTAGTTTGACAACTACAAAAATGAATGTTACACTCAAAGAAGGTGAGAGGGGGTATTTCAGGAGAGAAGTCTTTGTTATTTGGATGTGGTTTTTATTTAGGCTGTGAATGAGTTTTCCTGTGTAAAAGTGTGGAGGTTAAAAGCCAGAGGAGTTTCCAAGTCATCTTTTGACAACATACATGTATAAGGTAAAGCTGCTACAGGCATCTATCTTGTAGAGGGTGAATATTACCTATTACATCTATACTGTCCTCTATTTCTCCCTTCCTCCTCTCTCTTTTTCATGCTATCTCTCCCTCCTTTTATAATAGTTGTACTGTTTTTCGTGAACCCTATTTTCCTGGCCCAATCTAACCAAATTTATACACAGTGAAAAAGATACTTGTCTCTTTTGTTTTGTTTTGTTTTCTTCTGTTTTTCTTTTTATACATTCTGTATCTAACTGTCCACTGCTGTTTTTTAAAACTGTAATAAGCTGAGTTGATTTAATACAATGCGTTTATGTATGAAGACCAGAGAAAGTTCTGGTGAAATAAACTCAATGCGTTTGAATTGACTTGCTACACACTGCATCTGTATTCTGCCAGCAGGTAGTGCTAACAGGCACTGCGCACTTCAAGTAGTGTAGTTTCAATGCGGTGTCTGAGTATTATGAGCAATGGGTCTGTCCTTAGTCAGTCTGTTTTTAGACTTCGGGGTTGGGGTTAGGTTGGTGTGTGTTTTTGGTTATGTCAAAGAAAAGAAACAACAAAAATATCAGAAATATGTTTAGTGCTGATATTCATGTGTTTCTATAAGTTGACTGGAAATTATGAAATGCAGAGTATTTGAGATTTCTAGGAGTTTAATGTGCTTCACAAAACCAGTAGATTAAATTGAATAAAGTCCTCTGCAAAGACTCAGAAAAGTTGTTTATCGGGTGGTTAATTTGAATAAAACATAATAAAACTGCATTTAGCCGTTCAGTCCATTAATATACATTTGTGTTTTATCGTGAAGAAAACAAATTTGACTTGTTAGATAAAAATTGTCTCCAAGTCTTCTGACAACTACAGACTATCAGATGCATGTTATGCATAAAAATGTGAAATTTAAACCTGACCAGACAAGCAGAGCTTAACAGTAAGGTTTTTTTCAACTTCAGTTCACAATTTTTATGTGCCCTGTTGCAAAAGAATGATCAGTTTTCTAATACTATTTTAGTTTATTTTCAGCTGGGAATGAATTGGCTACAGTGTAAACCAATAAATGAAATCCTTTTGCTGGAAAGTAAAGGCATATTGTGACACATGCATACTAAATCTGTTTTTGCAAAATTTGGCACTGTCTCGCCTACAGTATGTTAGCCAGCTTGGTAACTTTATCATGGTGACGTTCATGCTGCCAAGTCTTTGAAAGATGTTAATGCATTTAGCTTGTAAAGGAATGGTATGCTTTTTTATTTATTTATTTATTTATTCATTTATTTTTATTTATTTTATATATCATACACACAGACACAGATAGATCGATTGAGTGTGTATATATATATATATATATATATATATATATAATTTTTTTAATTTATTTTTTCTTGTTTGTGTTTGTTAAAGTTCAATGAAATAATTTTTAGAGCTTTTGAGAGCTAGAAAGATGTTTGTTTTTTAGAAAACATGTTTTCTATTGATTTATGAAGTAACAGTGAATGAACATCATGTAATAAATTGGCACATTTTGTTAATTGGTTAGTTAGTGAGCATCTTTCTGGCTTAATTATTTTTAACCCATTGATAATGCACTATATTATATTTTATTGCCAGCTCTTTTTTTCACCCTTATTCTTTCTCACATAAGCCTCTTTTGATTCAATGCCATCTCTAACTTACTAAGCTGCTCTATCAGCTTCTTTCTCTCGCCTTATAAACAGTCCTCACTCTCTTTTCTGTCTTTGCAACTGTAACTCCCACGCTCTTAATGTCATTAACAGGTGCTTGTCTAAAATAGCAGCCTTGCCCATACACACACACACACACAAACATCCGTGGATCAGCTGACATACACTCGATTTACTTTCCCACAGACATACAAAACTCACGCTGACATACACTGGAAAATGTAAAATCTGTCCATGTGCAGATAAATACTTTTGCCTGAACCTTCTGCTTGGTGATTAAGCTGTCATGCATAGTTTCTACAACCAGTCCCAGTTTTTTTGTACCCTCCTTTTTTTCGGTCACTCTCTCTTTTTCTCTCTCGCTCTCTTTACGTCCCTCCTCCTCCTCCTCTCAGCTGAGTTTCATGTATCTAGTCATCAGATCTGCACACACACAGAACAGGTCAGGATTTGATTGCTCTCACTGTTGCTAAAGCTTGATGGCTTTTCAATGCACTTGCTGCACACATATATACTGTCATAGTTTAATAAAAATATGTGACACAGGCCTTAAATATCATTTAATAGTTTTGTGCAGCTTATTAAAATATGGGTGCATGTAGATGTATTGATAGAAGTGTAAATTTATTATTTGCAGACTGCTATGGTTGTAATTTGTATATTAACCCAATTTAAAAAAATGCATTCATAATTCAGTTTTTACACCTGTTAGATGTGTGACTTGATGTGTCAAGACTGTGTTTGTTTTTTTTGTTTTGCTGTTTGATAGTCTACAAACATTTAGGAACTTATGTGGGTGTAATTTATTTTGCTGAGAAATGTTTATACATTGTTTCTGGACACTATATAGTGGACCTGATGTGCAAGCGTGGGGTTGCTGTAAATTTATAATTGGTTTCTTCCATTCTGACTGCCAAAAGAGATGTGAGCCGCTTCGCTATGGGGGCAAATGTTTTCCTTTTGAGGCAACTACTTGCAAATTATACTAGATATTGTAGAAGCGTAATGATTTTGAAGAAAGTTTTGACGGAGATGTGGTAATATAAAGAGCTGTGATGAGATCTTGTTGGGTTAATTATAGCCTGTGTGTTACGTTTCCAGGTCATGTTTAGTGTGTTATATTTCAAATGACTGTAACTTACACAACATATGGCCCCAAAAAACCTTCTCTGAACATCATCTGACTTCAGTTTGAATATATGGAACTGAGATGCTTTTTCTCACAATATTTTAGTTTTAAGCATTAAGCCTACCTTATCTTATGTATGTTTTTTTTTTTTTAAGAATAAGATATTTTTAATATTTTTGAAATAAGGCTTGTACTCTCCGACACTTTATATATTTTACCATGCATACAGTAAACAAGTAATATTGTGAAAGAATGCACTTAAATTAAATCTATTTCTATTAGATTTTTCCTGTGAAGAGTAATTTCTTCTTATTAGTACGTTTTTGTGGCAACGCAAAAGTTTTTAATAATTTAATGCATCTCTGCTGAGAAAAAAAAAATACTTACAGACCTCAAACTTCTGAATGTTACTGTATACTTTAAAAACTATTTGCCAGTGGGGCAAACATAAAAAAACAAAAAAAAAACAAAACAAAGATATATAAAATAGTGCCCTAAATGTTGATAAAATATAATTACATTTTAATTTAATATTAAACTGTATTTAATAACAATAATCAATTATTTGTACTATATTTTACTAAACAAATATAGCTAATTCAAAAATGTATGCATGGCATGTTGGTGAGTGTATCATGCAATCATTTTGGCTATGGGCCACATGCTTGTTTCTAGCCTTGTTGTGTTCTTATTGCTCCTGTGAGGGTGATTGGCCTCAATGAGCCTTGTCTTGTAGTACTCCCTCCGTGTACAGATACAGTGATAACGACTTGAGACCCTCTGTCGGTTTGCCTGTCACACATGAATTAACACCTACTGCTCCACCTGGCTCTTCTTTTCATCCTCCATTCTCAACAACCTTGCGTTTCATCTCTCAGTCCGTTGAGTCCACGTTAAACTCTTCCTGCTCTCGCGTCTTTTTTTAGAGTAGAGAACGCAGCACACCTTGAAACGCTCTGTCCATAGATCTAATAGTTCTCTGTAAACGTAATACTCGGGTATTTATGAGGCCTTAAAATGGCACGGATCAAACAGGCTGGGCTAAAGTGGGCCCAGTTATGCGGGTATGTGTTGATATCTTGGAGTCGCATCTGGCATAGCTAATTCTTAGACAATGTGACCTAATCGTGACCCGTGTTAACCTTCTCTGTAAGCTTACTGCCTGTTTGTTTGCTCAACAGAGGACAAAGGTATAACACTGTTTTTAAATTATTAAAGAGATCACCCCAAATGAAAGCCCTCAAGCTTGTTAAAACCTGTATGAATTCTTTTTTTCTTCTAAAAAATATATTTTGAAGGATGTTGACCGTTGCGTTGGTTTCCATTGTGTTTTTCTATACTATGGAAGTCAGGGGGACCATCAACTATTTGGTCAACTGATTGTATATCTCTGATTTAAGAAATAATGACAGCTTTTAGACTATTTCTTAAAGCTACGTCTTAAAACTGGATTAGTTATGACCTTAAAGAGAAATTTAAAAAAAAGTATAGAAATGTTTTGTTTCCTAACAAAAATGTCAGCGCAATTAAAAATTAAAAAACCCCTGGTTTCTCTGAAAACAAGACTTATAAATAATGGCATTATAATTTAATTAGAACTTTTTCAAGACCTAGTTTTAATTCTGATTAATAGACTGTTTTTTCAGGTTTGTGTTATGAACGAAAATTATATTTACAATAAACAAAATAATATTTTTAAATTAACATATGAAATGAACTGTTTTTTTCTTAATTCATGATAACTAATGTATTGCCTGATGCTAACATCTTCCTCCTTATTGTTGTGTTGTAATTAAATCAAAACATTAGAGCTGAATTAAAACGACAGTACCTAAAGAAGCCGCAATCTTGAATCTTGAATTGCTTCTCTATATCTCATTGGTAAATTATAATTTTTTTAAAATCAATATTTAGTAACTAAAGGAAAAATCAATTAAAGATTTCTGCTAACTTTATCCTTCATGCCTTCTATGTATGTGTTTTGAATTCTAGTGTTTTTTTCTCTTTTTTTCTGCAGGTTCATCAAAAAGAGGAATGCGTTGTCTTTTCACGGCTCTATAAGGCCTCAATCCAGTGTCTCTCATCAAGCCGTTCTTTTCATCTACCCATTATTCCTGTCTAGTTTCTTATCAAACCTTTTCTCGTTTGTAGACGTCAGTTAATTCCCACTCTGCGCTCTTCAGAAATGACCCCCTGTCACTTGAATTTCTCGCACGCTGGATTCCTTTTAAATCACAGCACATTGTAATTCACTATCATTTCCTGTTCCTTTTTGAGCTTTCTATTAATACACTTCTCTGCGTTCTCATTATCTGCCCATCAGCCTCCAATTTCCAGACTAATCTCTCCAGTATCCTTTTTTTTTTTTGCTTTAGTTATTTGTTGACTTTGCCTCTGGGATTCCCCCCCCCCCCCCTCATCTCCAAGTTTTGTGACTGCCATGTGGTCCAACTTCTTTTTGCAGCAGGATGATGATGGGAGAGTGGGTACGGCAGCTTTGGGTGGAGTTGGCTGTAAGAGCAGTCGCTCAGGTAAACGGTCGAGGCCCCCTCGAATGAGTGACAGCCAGGAAGGCAAGATCAAGCTGGCATTTTTCGTCGCTCTCATAGGCGTGACTCTAACGGTGCTTGGCATGGGCACAGAGTTCTGGGTGGAGCTATCCCAGCCAAAACACTTCAGGAACAACCAGACGTGTGAGATGGCACATTACGGCCTTTGGAAATCATGCGTTCGCACGCTATGGGTGTCAGATATTGACCCAGAGAGAGCGAGCTGTGGACCTGCAGAACTGCCTGGAGGTGAGAGTACACACACACTGTCTATATTCACAACAGAATACTTCTCTTTCTGCAGTATTTACTATCAAAGCAGTGTGCTCTTCAAAGTGTGTGATGTGAGTTTTAGCATCTGTGTCTACACACACTATTCAAATATATAGTCTGTTTTGCTCATCAAAGCAAAAACATAGTAAAAACCATTTAACCGTTTTCTGTTTATTTAGTCTTTAATGTTTAATTAGAAATCATTCTAATCTGCCGATTTAGTTCTTTCACTTATTATCAGTTAGGCTATTACTTAATGGAAGAATAAATACACAGCACAACATTGTTAATAATTATGTATTATATAAATATTTGTTGAGCATCAGCATATTACAATGACTTCTGAAGGATTATGTGACACAGTAGTAATGACTACTGAAAATTCAGCTTTGCTTCACAGGCATAAATAAAATATACATTTGGAAAACATAAATGTTTTATTTTAGTAATGATTTATTCAATATTAATCTTTTTACTATTTCTATTAAGAGCATAAGAAGTTTCTTGCCTCCAAAAATTAATTTTTGGTAGAATTTTTGCATTTGTAACCCTGGAACACAAAACTGGTCGTATGTTGCACAGGTATAGCAATAGCCAGCAAATACATTGTATGGGTCAAAATATATAGACTTTTCTTTTTATTAGGATATTAAATAAAAATCATGTTCCATGACGATATTTTGTAAATTTCCTATTCTAAATATAGCAAAACTTAATTTTTGACTCATAATATGCATTACAGGGAACTTCATTAGGACTACTTTACAGGTGAATTTCTCAATATTTCGATTATTTGCACCCTCGGATTCCAGATTTTCAAATTGCCAAGTATTATCCTAATAAACCATACACCAATGGAAACCTTATTTATTCCACAGAAATGAACACTGGTTTTGGTCACATATATGAATCCCTTAATAATAATAATCTAATATCTACTATACTATTTATTCATTATTAAATAAAATTAAATTATTCATATAAAATATTTGATTTAAAATGCAAAAACATTTCCAAGATATGATAATAGTACACTACTTGATTAATTAAACATGCAGCATAATGAGATCACGGGCAATAATATAGAAGAATTCTGTTAAAAGCATTTCTTTTTGCATAATGCATAGTTTGACATACTATTTAAAACATTTCAGTAGGCAGTATGTACACCAGACACCAGAAAGTCCCCATATTACACACCCTGCCAAACCAGAGCCTTGTTTGTTTGGTTCCTGGGGTTACCAGAGGCTGTAATCATGAGATAAAAAATACAAAATAATAACGAATAATAAAAAAAAGGATAGTATTACCACAAAATGATGTAGATTTTTTTATATGCTTTTAACCATTTAATTTATTACTTGAATTGTTGGAAATGTGAGAACATTACACGGCGTGGTATAGCCAGGGATACGTATATGTATCTAGGTTAGCAGGTGGAGCAGATCTCGCATATTTGATTTTAAAGAGACAGAGCAACATTCAGCTCCTATACTGTCAAACCGTGATGTTATTAACGGTTATTATCAGGGATAGCTGCTTAGTTTACAGTGTTCTGGTTTGTGATATTCATCTTACCTCTCATATAACAACACGCATGAACAGAGAGCCAGGGAGTTTGGTTTGTAAGGCCCAGAGGACTGTGATGATGTCTCTTGTAACAGTGCCACTGGTCTGACTGCCAGCTCTGTTAAGGAACAGCTCCACTCTCTACTTGAACCTGTCATAACAGATCATTACATGACGACCCGTTAGCTGAGACTGCAGAACGGCAACTTTTGGAACAATTTTTTCCTTGCAAAGTAGGCAGGATTTACCCAATACATTTTGGTTTCTGCATTGATCAATATATTACATACTGATAATAATAACAACAAACATTTCTTAAAGGTTTTATGCTGGAACC
>JAUMHP010000023.1:649454-659620 GCA_032361065.1 Enteromius trimaculatus
TAATTTATATAGTAGAGGCTAAAATTGTGAAAACAGTTGGGATATTTAATGTTTTTGTTGAATTGGCCTTTACCATAACCATTGGCCAGTTGTATCTAGCCAGTAATTGCAGAGTATCAACCTGAAGGGCTTTATGTTGTAATAACACCCAGGTGGATGTACATTTTCCTACTTATTACACGACTAGTTCCCACAAAAGAAAATATTGGACACAAAATATTAATTTGAGTTGAAATGTGAAACAAAGTTTTTGTAAAGAACACAGTTGGTTGTAAGTGGCTTTTTGCCTAGCGAAATTAACATGCATTGAGTCATGCCGTTTATTACAGAGCTTGTCACCGAATAATCAATGGACAAGATATATTGATTTGTAACTTTTAAAATCCTTATCCTTGTTATTTGGAAAAAACATACCTCTAAATGTAGTGACAGACCAATAAAAATCAAGTAACTCACAGAGCCTTGTTATTAAATGTAAAAATGTATTGGCAAAACAAAACAATACTGTTGCTTTTAAGGGTTTATATTAAAAATGGAATATAAAATTACACTTATCAAATATGCATTATTTTTATTATAATTTAATAAAAGCTAGTTTATTAATAATTCATGTTATTTATAAATATTAAAAATAATGTAAAATTAATATTATATTTATGTAACATTTAATTTAATGTTTTGTTGCAGCACGCCACTAATATACACTGTGCACTACATTTTGGTGCATTGCAACTAATGCACAAATAGGTTGTAATATAACATATAAAATGTCTTATGTTATTATTTACAAATTATTATGTAATGTACCTTCTTTTTATTTAGGACCTTAATAACTATGTGACTGGCTGGACAGACTGGAACTTGGCCCTTAATCAGGATGGAGGGCCAAATTGGGTTAAAAACTTTGTAGATAGCCCTATTATAGTGGACTCGAGTAAAGACGTCTTCTACAAGCAGCCCACCTTCTACAGCATGGCCCACTTCAGGTAAAACTAGTTCAAGGCGCTGTGAACAGTGACAAGATTCAGCTCTTGGACAAAAATGGTTTCTAAAGATTAAATATAGCTTTCACTAAAATACGCGTTTACTTTTTTATTTTAATTGTAAACATAAGCAAGTATACTCTTTATTTTTTTTCCATCATACTTGGAAAAACTGCACATTATTTTATAATTAGTTATAAAATCCAAAACAGCATTCTGTAATACAATAAGGAATTGTATCTTAAATGAACATCTGAGAAACTTTTTGTACCTGACAGCAAGTTCCTGTGGGAGGGGTCACAGAGAGTGGGCGTGTCCTTCAGTCAGCACTCCGGCCTGGAAATTTCTGCCTATATCAGGCCTGATGCCTCAGCCGTGCTGATCATTCTCAACAGGTAGAAGAATGTTATCACTCAACTGTTTACGCTCAACTGGTGTATTAGTTCAAGTGTGTGTGTGTGTGTGTATATGTATATATATATATATATATATATATATATATATATATAAAACATGTAATGCAATTGCAGGTCTGAAGAAGAAGTGCAGTTTGAAGTTTGGGATCAAACGCTGGGCTTTCTGCCAGGAAGTGCTCCACCTCACACCATCCTCACACTACTGTGGAGCAGACGCTGAACCAAACACTGAGTCAATCAGCCACATATGCACCTTAATAACTCAAATCATTTCAGTAACACTTTAAGCCAGTAACATTTCAAATGACTGCAGCGACCACGATTACAAAGAAATCATTTTACAAGATTCAGTGGTGGTACTTAATCCATTTTGCTTGATAAGCCGTTTTGATGCATGGCAGTCAAAAGATGATTTAAAGGACAATTATCAATTTTAAAAGCAATAAAGAAAAATAATACGATCAAGTCATGTTTTAGCATGTAATGCTAACATTCCTGGAAAAACTTGATGTATCAAATTCCTTGCACTGAACACACTAAGAATTAAAAAGATGCAATAAACGTCTCACAGCCATCTCTTCTGAGAATGCATATTTATGTCAACAAAAAATCAAATAGGAAGATCTAAATGCATTTGCTGTATCATAAGATCAACATGTTGCCTTGTTTTTATTCAGTTTTATTATTAATACATCATGGTCATACACATCATATAATATATATTTATATACTTTAATATTTAGCAATTCATCGTCATTTTCCATGGTTTTTTTTGTCTTCCTTAAATGAGTTTTCCAACTAAAATTATTTACATTAGAAGAAACTGTAATAGAAATGAGAATGAAAATAACAAAATCAAATGAAACTGAATGACATTGATGGGTCTGTGATATATACACACCAGAGTTGGAATCAAAAAAGGAGAGAGACACAAAACTTCATGATCTCCTGGACAAAAGGGATGCGAGAACAACAAAAGTAAAGCGACGTTCATAAACCGCAAAGACACGGCACCCCATCCCATTGAGAATTCACATTGAACGATAAGAGGTGGGAAGTACAGCTCGTCTCTGGGAAACCCAACACTGTACCATCTAAATGTGGGTTGGGAGTTGTGCTGCTTCAGCAACAATATGTGCCCAACCCTACCCTCATCCTGCACTGTTTGTTTGTTTGTTCACTCGGGGGAAGAAAAAGGAAAGGGTAAACTGGGCAAAAACTATGGAGGAGATCAAAGACGATTGAAAGACGCAGAAACATTAGGATAGACACAACTGAGAGGGACGGTGTTAGAGAACAGAAGTAAACAAACCATAGTAAAAATACACCAGCATGGTGGGATGAACACAAAAAAAGCAAGGAGAGACAAATAAGCTTGGGTTAAGACAGAGAGCTCGGATGAGACGGGCGGACGTGAGTGTGCGCATGTTTCAGAAGGACCATCTCTCCGGTGTGCGAGGATCAGTGTTTAGGGAGGAAGGCTCTGATGAGGACTGAGTGCCGCTTTCATCTCCACTGAGGCTCTTCCTGCACACAGGACACGTGTCATGCTTCGGGGAGGAAGAGGAGAGAAAGGTATGTCAGTGACAATTCGTGACTTTGAAAATATAGTTCAAACTTCGCAAATGACTAAAATCCGAGCCTGATTGGATCTGATAAGCGCAAAAATGCTTTCCAGTTCTGAACTGTTCACCCAATGAACTATACAGTCATTTCTGGGATTGTATTAACCACAAAGGAAACCTATGACTTTTCAGCTTAAATTACAATGAAGTACTTTTTGTAAGGCAGCATAATTTATGGACATTTTTGTCCATTTCAGTTTTGTTTTTTGATCATTTTGCCTGTGTTAACACTAACTGCTTAACTTTTGGCACTGTCGTATGTTTTTATTGGAACTTTGATATTCCACCCGCATTTCCTTTCTTAAATCTATTCTACATTAGACACCAAAAAGCAAAACTCTGCACTGGTTGGACAACAATGTCCCCATTAAAACCCAATAAAATGGCTATTTTTAATCACAGTTCCATTTAACTGTAAAATGATGCAATTTTTGTTAATAGATTTTTGTTGTTGTTGTGAAGGATTTAAATTCTTTTACCTTTTTTTTTTACCAGGTGGTGTCATTTTTCAGGTTTGGCCTGTAAAGCAAATGTCTGCTTTATTCCAGTTTTCTGCTTCGGTATATCAGAGCCAACTGGATAAATAATGCAGCTACAATTGTGTGTGTGTGTGTTGGTATGGATGTCAGAGTGTGGGTTGTAAATGTGTCATAAAAAAAGTAGAGATGTACTCTAGAGATGTGTGTTCTTGTAATATTTGAGAGAGACAAACTCTACTGTAAATCACAAATCCAATCACTGTGTGCTCCGGTGGAGTTTTGGCATCTAATGGGGAAAATGTGGCGTTTATTTTTTGAGATATCATCCTCAAATTTGAACACGTATTTAGATTTATGGCTTTTTTGATTTTATAGTAGGTTTAGAGTCAAGTTTAGGCTTAAACCTATATAACTTTTTTTTATTTCACTTCATAAACTTTTACTTTTTACTTCAGCAATAACCTGCCATGGGTCGTCTTTAAAATGAGATCAGCCTTAACTGAGTGCTCCCAAGCTTCAAATCATTATGACCATTTTTTGACATGGACATTTTTGTCCACTATGGACCTATGTGTAACACAAGGCTAATGCAAGAGTAATTTACAGATAATATTTACTTAATTTGCCTTGGGTTTGGAAAAATACATGAGCCAATTATTGACTGATTGCAATATAACTGAACATGAACTGAACTTTAACAAACAATGCTGCTGTTTTGAAATATCACACTTACACCACCGTTCAAAAGATTGAGATAAGTGCTTCTCCAAAAAAAATAACATTTTTCAAAATTGATAATAAGAAATGGTTCTTCAGCAGTGTCTTAGAATGATTTCTGAAGAATAAGTGACTTCAACTGACACTGAGACAAGTAATGCGTACAGAAAATTCAGCTTTGCAATCACAAGAAGTGCTTTTTTAGAATAATTATTACACTATTTCAGATTATTACTGTTTCACTGTATTTTTGTAAAAAAATAATAATAAAAAAATACCAACCTCCAAACCTTTGAACAGTATTCAACCTGTGATTATATTTAAAAGATACATAACTTTCTGTGAAGAAGATGGTCAATCCAATTATTAGAATTTATTCAAACGTTAAGAAAAAACCTGGTCTAGTCAAACTATTTTTTTTTCTTGGTCAGATTTTGTTACTTCCATCTGTGTTATTTAATAGTTTTTGATGTCTTTGCTACTCTGTGAATCACATGGAGGCATTCTCTCCCTTTAGTCCGGTTCCTTCCTCCCTATTGTTTCTCTCACCAGTTCAAGCCAGGGCACGATGCAGTCACTATGGAAGATGTGGTTACAGGGCAGCTGCCTGACCGGCTCACCGACCGTGTAGTCTTCCTTACATACAGGGCACTCCATATTGCAGTCTAGGAAAACCGAGTAGAGAGACAGCATGCCAGGGGTGAGAATAATGAGATTTCAGTAGACGAGTGCTGCCTTAAATAAGAATCATAATTCATCGCCACACAAGACTCGTACTGGTAGGTCAATGACCCCCACAGAGTCTGAAAGCCTTAAATCAAAACTGAAATGGCACACTGTGCCTCTGACTGACCAGCAACAACAAGAGCTTCAAAGATGAGGGAAGAGAGAGGAGAGACTAACCAGTGTGTTCCTGAGTGATGATAACAGTGGGGAGGGAGGATATTTTCTCTTTCTCAGCAGGAGGAGGACCCGTGTTCTCAAACTGACCCAATAACTGTGTGAGGGAGACTCAGATGATCAGCTTATTGGCACAGAGCCACAGATCAGGTAACGTTCACACACAACCCCTGCTCAACTACCTGTGTGATGACTGCATCCAGACCCCCCTGTCCCCAAGCGTAGTCCCCAGGGTTTGAGTGCAGCATGCCCGTCCTAACACACAAACACAAAGAGAACCATATTTAAACAGATTGGGGAAACAAAAACAAAACACGCACATGCCCTTTATACAACCGAGTCATCTAATTTGATCATTTTATAACCTTCCACATTAATTAATTAATTAATCTATGTTGTAATGCCATATAAGTAGCAATGGGTATATTCGTGGTAACATTAACATTATCATTTCCATACACCATTTATATATCCTTTTCTTAAAGGAGAACCAAAATTCTCTTGATCTTTTGACATATAAGAGGTATTATAATGCTTTATGTACTTATGTCATAGAAACTGATGTAATAGTATGGATAAGCACCGCCTCCACAAAAGAAAACTGACATCACTCTAGGTTTAGCCCCACCCACCGATTCACACATGTATTGTTTACGAGAGAGGCGAATGAGCAGGTCTATAAAGAAACAATAGAGATGGCTCTGAAGACACTGTTTTCATATCCTTCCTTCTGATTCCAATGTTAGGAATTCAATTAAGTTCCAGACCATGTAAAAAAAAACAAACAAACAGTCTTTTGTTCAGTTTTTTCCCACAGATTCATTCACAAAGAAGGCAGAATTTCGACGTGGGATTGAAAGAAAAAGAACATTAAAGGATGATGCGGTGCTGGCTATACTGGATCTGGCAGCGACACACGTGTGAGCAACTGTTTTCATTACCTGATCTCTATTGCTTTCTCTGTTAAATTAATCAGTTGATATATACTTAATGAGTTTGAACTGAAATCACTCTGTGAAGGATGCAGACAGTCAGACATACACAAGTGTTAGCCAATCATAGCAGTGGGTGTTTACATCCTAGTCTACAATCCACCACAATTATTCAAACTGAGCGTTCAGACGAGACAGAAAATAGCCTATTACTTCTAAATTATGTTTTATGATGTAAAATATTGAATGCAAGTCACTTAATTCAACATTTAATTAAAAAAAAAATCTCGATAACATTATAAGTACAAAAAAAGTCAGTTCATGATTTTAAGAAGCAATCACCACACAAATAATAATAGTACTGATAAAAATCATTTAGAATCTCTTAAATCAATTCTAAAAAATTATATACAAGTTATTATAAATAAAAAGATTATAAATAAAAAGATATATAAAAAGTAGTAACATTGTAGTAAGAGTTTTTGTATGCTCTAATTCATAGAAGCTTAACAACTTTATATAAAATATATATATATATATGTCCATAAGTATACAAAATACTGAGTAAAATGTTTTGTTTACCATGACAGTGGAGGAGAGCCTGGTACTCCTGAATTGGCAAAAAGGCCTGCGAGAAACTGCTGTACAATTCTAGAAGGAGAGAGGACACATCAGTGAGGAACTGATATTGGTGTGGGGGGAATTCTGACAACTTCCTGAATTTTATTTTATTTTTTTATAGGCCTTTATAGGCTTTTTTATAGGTTTCAATCAGTCATGTGACCCTTAAATGCAGAACATATAAATACCGCCAGTAACTTCAAGCATGCAGATTTTGTTCTCCACATGTTTTGTTTTAATGCATTGATTTTGAAGAAATGTAGAAATATAGACTATCATATGCTCTAATCACACTTTATTTTTATTACATCATTTTATTACAATATCGTTAAAATTATTTAACACAAGGATACCTATTATTTTTTACCCAGAGTTTTCCCTTAAAGGTAATGATTTAATTTATGTTTTATTATTACATCACTGTACCTTGTATTATATTCATTTATATTAAATGATTGCATAGTATTATAACATCCTTGCATTATAAAGCAGCCATTTAAAGCAACCTATAATATGTGCATATATATATATAGTGGGGACGGAAAGCATTCTTTTTTTTTGTACACACAGCACCCCATATTGACAGAAAAACACAGAATTATTGACTTTTTTGCAGATTTATTAAAAAGGAAAAACTGAAATATACATGGTCCTAAGTATTCAGACCCTTTGCTGTGACACTCAAATATTTAACTGCTGTCCATCTCTTCTGATCATCCTTGAGATGGTTCTATACCTTCATTTGAGTCCAGCTGTGTTTGATTAGAGACAGAATTGTGGCAAGGCACAGATCTGGCCAATGTAACTAAATAATCTCTGCTCCACTTAAGGTTCCTAAGAGCACAGTGTTCTCCATAATCCTTAAATAGAAGACATTTGGGACGAGCAGAACCCTTCCTAGAGCTGGCCGTCCGGCCAAACTGAGCTATCGGGGGGAGAAGAGCCTTGGTGAGAAAGGTAAAGAAGAACTCAAAGATCACTGTGGCTGAGCTCCAGAGATGCAGTCAGGTGATGGGAGAAAGTTTTAGAAAGTCAACCATCACTGCAGCCCTCCACCAGTCGGGGTCCAACGTATATACTGGACAAAAACCTTCTCAGGACCTCAGACTGGGCCGAAGGTTTACCTTTCAGCAAGACAATGACTCTAAGCACACAGCTAAAATAATGAAGGAGTGGCTTCACAACAACTGGCCCAGTCAGAGCCCTGACTTAAACTCAATTGAGCGTCTCTGGAGAGACCTAAAAACGGCTGTCCACCAATGTTTACCATCCAACCTGACAGAACTGGAGAGTATCTGTAAGGATCCCTAAATCCAAATGAAAAACTTGCTGCATCCCAAAAAGACTCACGGCTGTATTAGATAAATCTGCAAACATGTCAACAATTCTGTTTTTTTGTCAATATGGGATGCTGTGTGTACATTAATGAGGGGAAAAGATTTACTTAAATGATTTCAACAAAGGGCTGCAATATAACAAAAAGTGAAAGATTTAAGGGGGTCTGAATACTTTCCGTACCCACTGTATATACAGTATATATCAGAGACAGAGGTTGACTGATGAAACACTGTACTTTTCTTGCACACAAATTCTATATTTCTTAAGATGCATCACAACAGCTTGATTAATCTGCAAACTGTCACTTTGCTGCGGCAATTTGATCTTTATCAAGCATGCTGTTGCTGGTCTTCCATTTAGCAGAGATTCAGTTAAAATTCAAAAAAGATACTACTACAGATGACAGGGCAACCTCAGAGAAAAGAGAATGAAAACAAATCCACTGATTTGGAATAAAGAGCATGAGATATTTAACTCACCCCTCTACGGCGGGAGAGCGATCCGGTCGACTGCTTCCTCTGGATCGGTACCTCCTCTGTGTGTGCAGGCGTGGAGGACGACCAGGACCCCAGTGCTCTCCTGCTCCTAGAGGGCCCCCCAGGGACCCACCAAGCCCACCTGGGACAGAACCGCCGAATGGCCCCGTTCCGAGACTCCCAGACCCACTGCCCCCTCCCGGGACCCGCTCAGAGTCAGGACTGTCTAGATCCAGACTGAACGGCCTCTCCACAAACAACAGCTGCCACAGCTACAGTGAAAGAGATGCTAGTTAGTAAGGAGTAGTGCAAATGTACCTCATTCAAACAGCTGCGCAATCTGTATCTCAGACAGGAAAGATACAAGGGGTCAACATACCTCGGCAAACTGTGAAGCTGTGTCATCAAGGCTATTTGAACTACTGTCCAGAAGACTAAGGACGAAACAATCACATTCATGTCAGATCTGGCCACATACTGCTGTTTCATGGAACTTGGCAACACACGCTGCAGTACGGCTGACTGTCAAAGCAAGGGAGTCATCGATCTAAACCAGGGCTTCTCAATCCAGAACTGAACAATTTGGATGTCTCAGTCATTTAAAGGCTAAGTCGGCTGCTTCACTGCCCTTGGTGCCCAGACAGTGACTTCATAGAAGCAATTTAGTGATTAGGCCCTTCCTAAGAAAACTGGTTACGTCTGTCATTTGAGCTTCAGTCATAACCAAGCAAATATTTAATGACTGCAATGGTTATTGTTCATTAGGAATGGTGACAGGAGCTAAAAGAATTTTAAAAATGTCAACATTTGTAGGATTTGTTTTTTAATGTAGGCTATACCATATTCAAAAGCTGAACCAGAACTACCATACTCATCTATGCTGCACTACAGAGTATGCTAAAAGGACTATATAAAATGGAAAATATAAGCGAACATTACTCCAAGAGCTGACTGCATTAGCTGAGATTGCATTCAACCAGTGGACACTTGCTATCCTACAATGCCAAAGCAGCTGAGGAGTCATTAGATTTGAAACGTTGAGAGAGCTGTGAGTTGAGCAACTCTATTCTAGTGTAAGTAGGTCAATGACAAATAAAAGTGTCCAAGATAAAGACATTCAAAAAATACCATTATTTTATGAATCTAGTTTTTATTGCCTGCAAAGCTGTTATGAGTGAGTTCACTCATGGTTTTGAAAAACGTTGATACAATTTTCAAGAAAAGTTTCAGTTTAATGACACTACAATGTCTTGCGTAGCAACTATTAAGAAAAACGTAGCCATTACACTTTCTTTAAACCTTGAAAAAATTAAGTGGTCACACCTTTAAGCAAATTTTATAAATGAATTTCAATAATGCATTTAGGTCATTACATAAGATTTTTGGAGGGTTGCTACTTAACCATTTAAGCGATGTATTTAATGTTTTAATGTATAAATACAATTCTTTATGTATTTCAAATAAATGAATATATCATTGACATGATATTACTAAAATTACTACTTAAGTAACTTACTTTCAATGTTATTCATAGTACATCTTAAACCATAGAATAAGATTTGTTACCAACCTATTCATGTTCATATGTGACCTTAGACCACAAACCCAATTAAGCGTCAGTATTTTCAAATTAAGATTAATACATGATCTGAATAAATCTGTCAGTTGATATATGGTTA
>JAUMHP010000023.1:715656-726551 GCA_032361065.1 Enteromius trimaculatus
TAATTCAATTTAATTTTTGTTTCTATACACTTTTGTCATATATATATATATTTTTTTTTTTATATATATGTATTTTTTTGTTGTTGTTGTTGTTTTTTTTTGTTTGTTTGGTTTTTTCAGTCACTTTACTTTTCTATTCTAAATATGTTTTATCTACTTTTCATTTACTTTGGGGTGTGCTTTTACAGGGTTTGTATTAAGGCAGAAGTAGGCCTAATCTAGGATAGTTAATCTTTGTTTAAAAATGGCTTTCTGAAACACAGATTAGGGACAGATTACTAACTCCTGGACTATAGAGTTCTGAACTAAAATAAACGTGATTCATTTAAAAAGAGAGAGGACAATAATTAAGAAATGTTACAAGTCTGCCTGTATTTTCTGTGTCTATATTGTCTTAGTTCAACATGAGTAAGAGGGGCAAAAGACTCTCCAAGGTTCACAGCTGGATAATTGCAAAAATCTTGCCTTATAATGGGCCAGTGGTTGGATCTTGATTCAAAACGACCATCAAAATCAACACAAAAAATGGGTCACTAAGCCCAAAACAAACTTTGGCTGTCCCAGTTCCCTGACCTGAACCCAAGAAAACTGAAGAGGAGAGAGTATGAACATTGAACTTATTATTATAATTATATTAAACTTACCTCAGTTGGTAGCCAAGGCAACATTTCTATTTTTCATCAAATATATGTTTTTTTTTTATTTTTAGTTTCAGCTCAATATAAATTAAGTTTTAAAAACATTTAGTTTAGGTAATAACACTAGTCTAAACTGAAAGAAAAGATATATTAATGAAAACTACTTTTTGTCCAGACGGTGTCGCTGTGGCCCTTCTCATCTCAGCCACGGGACTTCAGTCAGCCCAACTCCTCGTGGAGTCCAGAGATGCACAAGGTTTACGACCACTATAATGCTCTGTCTGAATCTGACACTGAAAATAGTGAGGAAAAAAAGAAGGCTTGGAGGAAGTTGCCCAGCTACAACCGTTCCATTAAATATGCTACTGGTAAGTGATTGTATATACTGTATCTGTATCATTTCTTCCAGTCACTGTTTCAGTGAAATGGTGTGATAATTCAATTTAGTTTAAAAACCTGTCCTGCAGGCGGCATACACCTCAGCAAACTGATCCAGGCCAAAGCTCGACTTTTCACAAGAAATGTTAAAGAGCAAGGCGCAACATTTGAGTATGTGGTGTTCGTCAATAAGGAGGAGAAGAGATGCGTTTGTGTGTTTCAGGCTGGACGTTTACTAGAAGGTGCACCTGGGTAAGGAGCTGGCCAATTTTACATTTATTACCCGAAATTAAATGGCAGATTTTCATTTGTGAAGGACACGAGAATAGGAAATTATGCGACACCTATTTCCTGTGTGGCAGGCATGTACATGGAGGAGCCATAGCCACCATGATTGACACAGTGACAGGTACTCTTGCCAGTTTCCTTTCAGGACCAATAATGACTGCCAATCTCAGCATAGACTACCGCAGGTGAGATAAGGTTTCACTACTTCAGTAATGCCAATTTTGACAGCAGCTAGATGAGAAAGAGACGAGAAGATGCAGTTACCCTTATTTTTTGTAGTTTACGCTGGCATTTGAATGTATTATTTCACCTACTGAACTCTGTTCTCCCGTACAGTCCAATGCCTCTGGATAGTGTGGTTTTAATCCACTGCGCTCTGGATCGAATAGAGAGGAGGAAAACATACATCACTTGCAAAGTGACCAGCACAGATGAGTCAAAACTCTACACTGAGGCCACAGGTAAAGTACACAAACCTATATCTGTATGCAACAAACCAAGCTAATTTCAACTTGTCAGACAAAGTAGACACATTTATACAGACACATATTTACACACAAATATACTGAATAGATCTTTTGCAGAATGCAGTTAAATTGAACCATATCAGGCTTTTAAATCCCTGTGGATCATTTCTAAATCCAAGACCAGGCCACTGGTTCAGATTTTTACTTGATCTGCAATTTACCATTACCTCCAGAAAAAATATAGCTTTCATTGCTTTGGTCCCATGTAACTGCCTGGAAATGACTAGGCTAACTAATATGAAGTTGAAAAATGATTAAAGACAAGTAAACACTCAATAAAATAAAAGCAAATAAAAAAATGTTGTAATATCACAGTGTGACAACTGACATAAACAGTACATTAAGTTGTTCCTATAGGATTCAGGTAATCAGTTGTATATCAGCACTGCACAGAATTCCCTGTGTAAATAAAATAAATAAAATATTGTTACAGTCTAGATGATTGAATGATTCTCACTTTTTCTTTTGTTGTTGATTAATATTAATGTCACAGACTGCTGCAAGTATTGTATATTAGGCTTCTGTGACCTAGTGCACAGATCCTATGGAATCATACACGTTTAAATTTATTCCAACTGTTTACGTTCACTTAAGATATAACAGGCTGTGTTTATGAGCATACTCGCAAGAAAGGGAACTCTTTAACAATTTGTAGCTTTTTATGTGCACTCTAATTGTTTCTTACACTCTCCTTTTCCTCCTCTTTCTTGCATTGCAGCTCTATTTGTTTCAATAAGTGTGGGCCATTTATTTGGATCCCGAAACTGAACGCATCCTGGAGTCTCACCTGAGTGATGTGTGCGTAACGAACAGCAGATCTTTGTACCTCAGCTCTTTGAATGAGTTATTCAGAAATGTATGCATGGAAGCGATGCACTCAATGGCTGCCTCATATTTTGTTATTGTAAAAATCTGATTCTATTAACCCTCTGTATTTATTGATACAGTATTTAAACAAAAGTTTGTTACTAACTCTTTTTAATTATGGCGAGAGTAAGGTTCTTTAGTATTATAAGTATTATAAAATGGAAACCTCTATATTTTTTTTAGCAGTAATGTATTAAAAATTGTGTTAGTTAGAAATTATTTTTCAGTTTGTTATAAACGGATTGGTGTGTTTAAATTATTTTGTTGCTTGGGAATAATAACATATTTATAACTTTCGTCATTAATGCCATTAAAGCCAGTTATCAAAGTGTGTGTGCTTGTGTTTTGAAATTTAATTTTGATATTCTGAAAAATGAAGAACCTGAAACAACCCATTGTGATAACAGTAAGCCATTGTTTTAATGTTATAGCTGTACTGGCATCTCTAAGACAGAGAAAGTACACAGAAAGCACCAAGGCATCATCATTCATTCAGTGCGATAATATTAACGGCATTATTATAAACGGAAATGTGTGCTGTTACCTTAATTATTACCTTTTTTTAAAAGTTACTAACAAAGTAAGAGAGATCTGGATTTCTAAAAAAAAAAAAGTCAGAATTGTGACTTATATCTTAGAATTCTGACTTCATAACACTTTATAATTGTGTTTCCCACAGTTGTGTGATATAAAGTCACTATTCTTATTTATTGTGAGATGACAAACTCTAGTATTAAAGTCAGAATTGCAAGATATAAAGTTGCATAGATATAAACTCACAATTTACATCTCGCAATCCTGGCCTTTAGAATTATAGAGATATGTGTTAAAAATTAGGAGAGAAAAAGTCACAATAACCTTTTTACATTTTTTATTTAGTGGCGAAAACTAAAAATTGTGTTATTTTGAAAAAAGGTTTGAATATTGTTGATTTTACTCAAAATTAAAATAAAATTATGCATTTTAATGATATTTGTTGAGGGCAGGAATAATTTTATATATGTTTATATATAATTTTATATATATTTTTAATACATGAGGGTGAGTAAATGTTTTACCTTTCCTCTGATTTTGTCTGATATTAGTGTCTGGCACTGGAGTGCAACAGGATGTGCAATCTTAAAGGAGTCATACAAAGCCAATTTTTCACAAGCAAATATGATTCTTTAGGGTCTAAATTTAAAGTTTGTAATATAGTTTGTTTTAAAAAAAATTCAAAGATAGTGTTAAAAACGCTCATTTTACCCTGTCAAAAAGAAGCTCTTTAGAAATCACTCTGTTCTGTGTACTTCCCCTTTAAATCTTCACGAGCTCCGCTTACTCTCCGCTTACCTCTTTTCCAGATGCTCTCAGAGGAACTTTTTTTAGCCGTATTCATAGTGAAACCTGCTAATTAGATTTTGCAAAGATTCATTAAAATTCATATACTCACTGCCTCTGTAGGTGAGGCTGGATCATGAATGATTCGTGCAAACATAAACGCATTTTGGTTGATCAAGGGCACATAACACGTTAATCCTCAGCGTCTTCAGTCCCTCAGATGTCGGGAGTAAATTATTACTGCTATGTTCATTAATACATTCAACAACAAAACAACTCAATCTCTTAGGAGTCCTGCTTGTCTCTGTGTCTCGGTCTGATGACGGCTCACTCTGGGCGGGTCTAAGGTAAGACACAAGTTCAGTCTGTGTGACACGCTGCTGTCAATCGTCTATTGTGGGAGTGGCCTCTGTCTGTGTGACGTCACACCGACATGCATTTGAGGATTGCTTGATTTCAGAAGTGGCAACTTATTTTTATTAAATCAAAAGAAAACTACTGGTGGATCTTTATCATTGTAGTGTCCACATTTCAGTCCAAACAGCTTAAAAAAGAGCATGTGGCACCGGATGACCCCTTTAAGTCAAAAGCCATTTAACTAAGTCCGATACAGAGAGGAAAGAGCAGTATATGGAAAAATCTCATTCCAAAAACCAGGATTCTTCACCCTTAAACTGACAGGATTACACCAATCAGATACTGGATGACGCAAAGAAAATCAGAAAGTAGAAGGCACATGCAAGAGAAATGAAAAGCAAGAGGTAAATTATGTTTATTTTATTCATATGGAACTTATGCACATTTAAATATTATATGATTCTTCAGCAATTTTTATTTCAATAATAGATATAAAGTAAAGCTTTTCAAAACACAATACCAACATAACCGTTTACATAAGCAATGCCATCTAACTGGTAGAACATTACAAACACAAAGGCATGATAAACTTTATGGTACAACAATATTAAAGGTTCTTTTTACCAATTTTTTTTTCAAAAGGTTTAATGCAACTCCATCCCACAACCATTTCTAAGGATTTCAGTAGTCCCGTCAATCACAGTGTGTTCTGTACCAATCACTAACCCCAACCTAATCCATGACCATAATATTATTGTTATAATATTATTATACTCAGAAATAAAGGTACAAAAGCTTCTCAAAAGGTACATGTTTGTACCTAAAAGGTCCATTTTGGTACCTTAAATGTGCTTGAAGTGTACATATTTCCAAAAGTGGACCTTTTGGAAAAAGTACCGCCCCAGTGGCAGCTTTTCTACCTTTATTTCAGAGAAGGTGCTATACATCCCGTAGCATTAGTTAGCTGCAATCTAACGATTGTACTGATATGAATTCATGAAGCATGAACTGTCAGGGGTGAGTGTGTGACTGAGGTTGTGCTTAAGTGGTTTGGGAGACAAAAAAATGAATTCTCATACAACATATATTTACACAGCTTTACCTTCTCCGTGATACTATTTAAACCTCTGGAAATCATTAAATCATTGGGGTGTTTCAACAACGTCACCTGTTTTATTATTTGTTGCTTTTTCCCTGTGCTTCCTATCAATTGCTTCTGTGATAAGCTGTGCACCTGCTCCTCCAGCAACAGTTGCGCCTCCTGTGATTAAAGCTGCAGGTACTGCTATTCCAGTAAATGCAGCCAGTGCTACACCTCCAATCACTCCTCCTATACCTGCTCCCACCAAGGCTCCCATTTTAGCAGTCTTGCCAAGTTTCTTCTGTTCTTCCTTCCTTATCTTGAGCTCCTCTTCTTGTTTTAATTTCTTGTCCTCCTCTCTCTGCTTCTCTTCTTCTTCCTGGATTTTCTTCTGAGCTTCCTGGTACATCCTATTTGTGTAATGCTCTCCTCCGTTGTCCTTCACCATTGTGTCTATCTTTGATAACAGCTCTGTAACCTGTGTTCGATTCTCATTTGCGTTATTGTGTTGGTTATTGAAAACCTGATAACCAGCTTTAAATTGTTTGATTAGCTCATTCATCTGCTTGTTCGTTCTCAGAAATTCCCCAATAGATGTTTTCAACATATCTCCTCTAGTAAAAAGTATGATGGTGTAATGTAAAGCTTCTTCTCCAAAGTTGTCCTGAATCCATTTCACTGTGTTCTTCTCCTCATCTGTGAATCTCACATCCAATCTGATGACCAGTAGAAAAGCATGAGGACCAGGAAGAGACATTTCTACACACCTCACTATTTCATCCTTCAGGTCTTGTCCTCTCATGGATGTGTCACACACCCCTGGAGTGTCAATCACTGAGATAATTCTACCTTCTGCCTTCTGCTGATATTTTTGGCATTTTCCAGTCACAGATTCAGAGCACATTTCTTCTTTAAAAACATTTTGTCCCAGGATGGTGTTTCCTGTTGCGCTCTTTCCAGCTCCAGTTTTTCCCACCATCACAATTCTGAGATCTAACAGGATTGGAGAAGATAAATTGCATAAATAAAAGCAATGTATTATATTTAATTAATCTGCCTGCTATGGCCACATTTTTAGTTTTTATTTATTGTCATGGTGTCCGTCACTATGTATTAAGCAACAGATTTTGGAGTCTTTATGGAAGTAATTGCTTTATTTGCTTCATTAATGCCAAGATGACACGACACATACACAGCCGATGATTGTCACCTATAATATTTTTTTTTTGGCAGAGGGCTATTTAACCAATTAGATGCTACTTATAAAATAAAAATAAATGATTTTCTTTTGAAGGACGTTTCCGCCACTGAATAAACAATAACAAAAGGTTATCGCACCTTTTTTTTCCCTCAGAATTGCATAATAAACGAATTGTGAGATGTAAACTCATTATTTAGATTTATAGATTTATTTAAGTCCAATTTTGGGCAGGAAAAAAAAAGACAGAAATTTTCAGAATTGCAAGTTTAAATCTCTCAATTCTGACTTTATAACTCGCAAATTGCGACTTTATGTCTTACAATTCTGATAGTTGCAATACGCAATAACCTTTTTTCAGAAACAGGCTTCCGTAGGCTACTTTTCTGATGTGATTTGAAAAGGAAGGAAGAAAATATTAATATTCAGAATCTGTTAGAAGGATCTCATGAAGTACATTTTTATTATGATTATTTGATACTGTCATCACACTCCAGTCTGGTAGGTGGACACTGTTAAAGCTGGTTGTCAACCACCAATAAAATCGAAAGAAAAAAGGGCAGGGGAAAAAATCGCCATCATCTACGCCACTAAAGTTGACTGTTCAACCGCCTTTTTACATACTTTTGACTAGCCCAATTGCACATTAGTGGGCGGAGTTAGTGAAATAGCCTCTGCTATCAAGACTATTAGCACTAGTGTAAGTGACCACTCCATAGACAATATTACATGTTTGTAAAATGTTTGTGTAAAATAATACTGATTGAAAAAAAAAAACTCAATCTCAGTAATTATTCATCAAGCAGCACCCTGGCTTCGCTTTGGGGAGCAAAGTTAAAGGCGCATTTCAGGAAAATATAGGCAGACAGTAATAAAATAAACACAGTTTTCTTAGTTCTCACCTGCTTCTGTGTGTCTCTTGTCCCGTTTACCAGTTCTGCTTATTTCCCAGGTTTTTGTCAGTTTCATTCGTTCGCATGAGAATTCCAGCGATCTCACTAATGATCCACTATCACCCACTTCCATGCCTTCATGGAAAACCCAGTCTTCATCTTCATGAGTTTCTCTCCCACGAGAAATAAGGGTTTCTTTATCTGATTCGATCACAGTATGTGTTATGTTTTCCTGTATTACACTTTTAAATGTCTTCCACATGGTTTTACTTTCTCTTTTTTTGTCTCTTTCTTTGTTTTTTTCCCAGTCCTCCTTTTGTTGTTCTGGCTTTTGCTTTACTTTTTTAATCTTTGTTGGGGGGTGTAAGTAAATGCTAGTATTGTAATGCTGGCCATCATTCTGTTTGATAATGTAATCAATCTTCTGAAGAAGCTTCGTGATTAGTTTTGGGTTGATGTCATTTATACTGTTGATTGCATGGTATTTGCCTCTACAGTGTCTGACTAGCTCCTGAAATCGTTCGCTTAGAATAAAGACCATCCATGCTTTGTTGGACATTTGCTCTCTTCCAATGAACAGAACCAGGGTGAACTTAAAAGCTTGTGGTCCAAAGTTGTCCTGAATTAGTTTCACAAGGTTCCTCTCCTCCTCTTTCATGTTCTTCAGATTGATCATCAGCAGGAACACATGAGGACCAGGGTAACAGAGAGAAGTGCTCCTTCTTATTTCACACTGCAGCTGTTCCTCACTCAATGCAGTTGTGAAAAATCCTGGAGTGTCGATGACTGAGACGATTCTGTCCTCTACTCTTCCTCTTAGTATCACACTCATTCTGGTTCTGGTCTCTTTAAATACCTTTCTGCCCAGTATTAAATTTCCTATTGCACTCTTTCCAGCACCAGAAGTACCCAGCAGCACAATTCTCAGCTCAGGTGAATGAAATGCTTTCTCTGATTCTGCATGAAGATAAAACAGTCACTCAGATGTGGCATTTCCTAAAGCATTTCTATCACACAAGTAATAACTTGTAGTAAATGTGAGGGTTTTGGTTCAGCAATGCCGGGAACATTATGTATCACCAATAAAAGCAGCCATTTATTTCCAAAGATATGTCCACAAACTCAAAGTTCACATTGCATACACACATAAAATTGAAAGCCATTTAGCAAATGCTGGGACATAGACTGTATCCCTTTGTACCTTCATGCATTGCAAAGATAAATAAATATATATATTTATTGCACTTTTTTCAAATATAGCATTTTGAAAGAGCATGCACTACACTTGCAGGTTAGAGTCTTTTTAAAGCGAAACAAATCTATGTAAAACTCAAACAAAATCAAGTGCATTTTTGCACTCATATATAGTATACAATAATCACTGTAATGTAGCTCACCTAGACATCTTGGTGGTGTTTCATAACACGAGAACTCTGCAGCCATGTTGAACTTCACACAAAGCAAACGTTCCCTGAAAAAGCAATTACAATCCTCTAATGGTGTTTTATTCAAAGCCAGCTGTTCATGTTCCACCAGTTGTTTTTGTTTCGGATGTGTATTGTATAATATCACCGAAATTCATATGCATTTGAGAAAGACGTCTTAACCAGAATCCGGTTCATCGCTTTTAACCACAAAGTTTCATTTCTTCTGCAGCAGCTTTGCAAGCAGTGTCACCATTGTTTTAATAAGTATTATTGATCACTAATACATTTATATCCTTTTTAATTATACTTATATTTGTATATAAAGCATAGATCTGCATGAAATGGATACAGTAACAGGTATACAATGAAACATGGATAAAACATGTTGCATTTCCACTGGTAATGTGACAACACATTCAAAAACAAATAAATACTTAATCATTTTTAGAAGACTTCCAGTAGCAACCCAAGCTCACTGGTAATACGTGCCTCTACATACTTTTCTGCAAACCCTTAACAGCACGTTTCAGGTGGCTCCAAAGTGAAACGTCCAGAGAGTGGCACAAAACTCATTTAGCATGTGAGCGTTGCACGTTTTAGGCAAGATATTCAACTGGTTAAACATTCTTGTTCTGTACTTCAGGTTTGAGCTGGTGTGTGCACGTCTTGTGGTTCAGTGCCCACAAGCTGCTAAGAAGCAACTGCTTCTGATCCTCACACCGAAACAGAACATATGATATACCAAATGTGTGCTAAATATGGAAATCTTATATAGACTTTTTTTTTTTATTTGTAAATTAGCCTCAGGTACTGTCTGATATTATCCAAACTGAAATAAAATTAATCTTTTTTTTTTTTTTTTTTTTGTGCAGCAGAACTAGCATAATTTCCCTTTCAAGAAAGACAGGATGTGGCACTTGTGTTTTTTCAATTAACTTTATATTAAATCCTTCTTGCAAAAGCTGTGACTGGGGCGGCACCTCTTCAAAAGGTGCATGTTTGTACCTTAAGTGCCCATATTAGTACCTTAAAGGTACTTAAAGTGTACATTAAAAAGTGTAACTTTTTCAAAAGGTACTGTCCCAGACAGAAATTCATAATTTCATTGTTTATAATACCTTAATGCTTTTTATACTATGGGGCTGTTGAATTGAGTCTGATTGGCTGACAAATGTTCTGTGGTGCACAGTGGCGGTTCTACATTAATTTACCCCCTTTTATTGACGTTTGACGCCGTGAAGGGAGATAGTGATAGTGTATGCCATTATCTTTTTTAAAAGATTAGATTAAATGTGTGATATGAAGAAATAATGTAAAAAACGGATTTATAATATTCTACATTGATTCTTAATTATTGAAATGACTAGACTTTTCATTATGATTCATGTTTTATACCTCATTTTTATATTGTAGCCTAGTTGTGGTTGTGTAAGATGTTCAATTTCTTTTTTCAATGCATAACCATCATTGGGATCAAGTTAAATAAATATTTTAGAATATATATACATCTTTTTATTAATTTAATGGTTGACATATTGTTTTATAATTCACCAACCATGTGTCGCATTAGTGGGACAGAGATTTAGGCATGTAATATTGTTGATTCTGCAGCAGTGTTGTTCAAAACTGAATCTCAGGTTGAAGGTTATTGAAGGTTTACAATGCAATATTTTTGATGGATCATGACTGTGTTTTCATTTATATGCAATGTAAGTCAGATAAAAACTTGTTTCACTGAATATTTTCAAATTATAGAGGTTAGACAGAACAGGATCCTCTTTTTGGAGGAAAGGGTTTTTCCCACTCAGTTCCTTGATACTGATGACTAAATCTGACTAAACCGTTTTAATGTCTGTTATTGCGACATTTATTGTACCCTGCTTATTTTCGTGTTTATGTAGTAAAAGGATGACTCATACAG
>JAUMHP010000023.1:788304-804518 GCA_032361065.1 Enteromius trimaculatus
TATATATATTTTTTTTTTTTTTCCTGCATGTTTTCAAGAATAAACTGTATAAACGAACAAACCCTTTATAAAAAACACACAAATATATAGTATTATAAATATTAATAAATAATACACATTATAAATATAGATAAGAATAAAACTGTCAAATTTGTTTTATGTACGTACCACTGAAGAGGGGATTTATGACTCAGTGTTGGAGAATTTTATTTTAATTTTTTTAAGAAAACTGCCTTTAACACTACATATTTTAAATTAAGTCTGCAGATGCAAAAAGATAGAAGTGCAACACAATAAACACCTTAATAAATAGTGTTTTGGATAGTATTTTTCTTTCCAGTGGTCTGAAACAACACATTAAGATAAAAAGAAGTCAAAAATAGTAGAAGGGGAATCAACTCTAATATGAAACATGATTCCGAATTAAAATTAAATATATCTCACAAAAAAATATGATAAAAAAACTGTCTGACTCACCAGGGTCCTGCTCTGTGGGTTACTCAGAGACTTCCACTCTTCATTCGAGAGGTCCGACTCAACCGAGACCATCAGCAGTGTCATCAGAGCCAATACTGTCAACCTGGATGCGAAACACAAACACAGAGACATTACACAGTCTTCCTCGGACCACCTCATCGTCTTCACCTGATGAAAGAGCTCACATGTTTGCAGTGTCTGTGATCGCCAGGTCAGTTTGTAGTTGGGTTGCCTCGGTTTCCCAAAAGCTTTCAGCCCCTGCTTTTATACACAGCATATGAGGCATGCCATACATGAACAATTTGCACCTTCTGGCAAATTGGCATTTTCTTTTTTTCCTCAAAGAAAATCTGGACACTGAGTGCCATAATTGATATAATTAACCTGATTGCGTCATCATGGCTCCCTTAGAGACATATAACTCAGAATAGCCTCTTATAATGATGGTGGTATTTATGGCTTAACCTTTAAAGGGGCATGATGAAGACTACCGGACATTTTAGTGAAATACAGGAATCCAAATTGTAGGAAATATTTTAATGAATAGAGTCAAAGAAGAATGTTGACAACCAATTATTATTTTGCACTAACAACCAGTAGTGTGAAAGTTCAAAGGGAGACTTTTTTAAAAAAAATTGCATATCCCAATGAGAATGACAAAAAAAAAATACTTTCGTTTTTTTTTCTAATTCTGCTGCTGTTACCTATTGCTAAATAAAAGATCAGTGTGTTCTGCTTGTCTATGGGTTTTTATATTTACAGGATCATTTAGCACAGGGCTCTCCAAATTTTTTTCATTTAAGATATTTTGTGAAAATTAATATCGATGTTAAACATTAAATCTCTTATATAATACAAACTGTTATATTTAATATGACATGGTATAGCCTAACAGGCTACATGTTAAAATGTGCTGGAAATGTTGAGAAAGTATTGATACACACTAAAATAATTTCCAAAAAAAGTAGCAACATTTTTTGTCTGCACAAACATTGATATAATCAAAATGAAAACTATGGACTGATTTTAAACAAACAAAAAGTATTAACATAACAGGTTATTTACTGATATAAACAACAACAACAAAAAAAGATAAACTCACTCATCTTGGCTTTTTTTTTTTCTTGGCCCAAATCCTCTTCCATTCAATTCTGTGACTTGAAATCTTGAAAGTTTGGTCTACTTTCTAGCTGCCGTTTTTGTAATTGTTGGTCTCTGACAGAAAGGGAGGTAATGGTACTACATAATATTTTTAATGTAATATGTGTATAACTATAATATAAAATATATATTCTAAAGTTTTTAAAAAAATAAATAAATAACAGAATAAATCAATTCAGCTGACAGCAAATAAAGACAGCCATTGTTTCTTCGCTTGTTCATCAAAACGATATAAATAAATAATATTGTATTTGTTATCCATTGTTTTTGTAGCCTTCTTTAGTTTTCACAGCAGCAGCAGATTGAACTATACACCTTTTCCTGACGAAAAAACTTGATGCCGATTTGTAAACCCTATGAGTCTAGAAGAGTTCGTTTTGCTGCTGGTGTTGTAAATTAGTGTCTTATCATATTGTTTTAATGTGTTATCTTAATTGCGAACACACTGGTATGTATTACAAACAGTTTTACCCTTTACTGCACGCTGTTCTTCTCCTAGTTTTCGCTTCTAATGAACCGGAAGTCTCACCCACTACCGCGCTAAAAAAAAGTGGCTAGATGATAGCATTCCTTGAACTCTATTCATAAATATGGTTTAGTTCTATGTTCTGGGTCCGGTACTATTTCTGTTACAGTATTTTTATGAATATTACACTGACAAAGTGAGCTAGAAGTCTGATGCACTACAGTTCTGTGATATATCCAGGTTTCAGATTTTCCAAGACTTACATGATTTTGTTCAATGTCTGACAAGAACATTATCAGTCATTAAAAGGGTCAGAAAATTATAGAGTACACTGAAACACCATTAACAAAATAGGGTAGAAGAAAAATGCTTTATTTTTATTATATGTGTATGAATATTAAGACTTATAAGTGGTCTTAATATTCATGCAAATAGTATGTAATATATGAAGAGTGAACTTTTTTTTCTTATTTTCAAAAACCATGTTTTAATTAGCCTATGTTATCATATTTTTATTGTTAATTACCTGTATTTTGTAACCTAATCAAAGTAAACAAACTGCAGCTTGATTAAATGGATTACACAATGAAAAAACATGATTTTTGAAAAAAAAAAAAAACAGTTAATATAATACATAGATATTTAGAGTTTACCTAATACAATATTCATGTAAATAATGTTTACAATAGCTTTTTCTTTCTTCACTACTGAAATTTAATTTGCAAAAATGTAAATTTACAGGTTTTCCTGTAAATGATTTTCATAAAGATGCAGTCTAGGGTCGGGTATTGTTTGAATTTTATCAATTAAAATTCTGGTTCTGCTTATCGATTCAGATTCTTTTTCCCAATTTCAGTGTGGTTAGAAAAAAACAAAAACAAATAAATAAAACATTTACTTGCCGCTAAATACCACAAACAAAAATCTGCCTCAATTAAGAACTGCTTGTGTGCAAAACAGAGACTCAAAAAAATGGAATTGTGAATGGAAGATTGGATGACTCGCTCAAGATTTACTTGTTTCATTACTGGATTAATCAGTATTTTTGAATGAATTTCTTCAATAAATGATTCAAATACAAATACAAAACAGCCTCTTTTCATTACCAAACAACCGGTCCACACAGGCATTGACAGGCGGAAACTTTCACAACTATACGATTTAAGATGTTTTTTCCTATTCCCAACCCTACTGCAGTAAATTTAGTGATAGTCATTGCTAACTTCATTTGACAACTTTTAAAGGCAATTTTCTCAATATTTAGATCTCAAATTTAGAGTTCAAAATTTCAAATACTTCTATCTCAGCCAAATATTGTCATATCCCAACAATACACCCAATACATAAAGGGAAAGCTTATTTTCCAAATGATGTACAACTCTAAATTTTGAAAAATGGACCCTTATGACTGGTTTTGTGGTCCAGGGTCACATAAATCTTGTACAACTGCAGCTTTAAACACTTCATAAGAAAAATAAGACTCAAAGTACTGAAATCATTTATTTATTTAATCAACCATAAAATATACAGGAATCTCTTGTTGTGAGCAGGGGGCAGCCATCGACCGCACCAATCACTCTCCTTTTACCCCCAAGAAAAGGAAACCGATCCCTGCTGACCCCCGCTCAGCCGGGAAGCTGTATTGAACAGATTTCCAGTTCCAATCATTCATAAAATCAAAAGCTTGAAAAGAGACAAACACAGGTTTCTGACAGGCCGTCACAGAAGGATCGAGTGGTTTCGTTTGCTAAATCAAAGCGAGCATACCTGCCCCAAAAAGTCATGTTAATAAGAGCCAGAAAAAATATAATATATATTTATATTCATATATCAACATACAAAGAGATCAAATGCTGTTCTACCATTGGTTCACACAGTGTTCCTCATTCCAGAGCAAAGCATGCTGGGAGCCGCTTGCCTCTTCATTTTCAGTGCTTTTCACAGACGTAGTGTTGAACTTCTTGTGCATCGTAGATTTGTTCTCTCAAGCTGCCCCTTCCCTCCATACAGTAATTTATGAAGGCACAAAATGATGATGAAATATGGAAAGTAAAAAAAAAAAAAAATACCATAGATAAAAAGAATAATTTATCCTAAAACTGAAGACGGAGACAAGTTAAGCATTTTAACATCACTCATGCTTGTGGCCAAAAGCATTACAATGCTGATGTTCATGTCCTCGATTTGCCCTTGCGCTTTTGAAACTACTGAAATTTTTTTTTTTTTTTTTTATATCCCCCTCAGAGGGACAGAGAAATTGACAGATATTAAAAATCGCATTTTAAAAAATAAATCTTTTTTTTCCGAGCTGTAAATGATCGATTTAGAAGTGCACACTGACTTGAAACTGTTGAAAGCATCGCAAACATCCCAGTCTTTCATGAGGGAGGATTTGAACGTCCAATCCCAGTTGCACTATGACAGTGTCAAACTGCTTGTGCAAAAGTTGGTCCCAGGCTGCCGATTCTTGTCTTTTATTGCCATGTGGAGAGGTCCGCCCACTTATCTGTCACATTTGTGTAGGCCAAGATGCGCTGGCAGAGGATAAGGGGAGGGGGGGGGCTGGGAGGGCCGGTCTGCTGTGCCTCATACACGTGTGTGTTGTGTGTAGAGACTCTTAAGGCTCTGCGGAGTGGCCGGCCGCTGGGTAATTAAGACAAGATGTGCGCCTCTCCTTCCCTCCTCGTCCTCAGTATGTCTCTGAGTCAGAGTCGTTGAGCTCGTCGTCCTTGTAGAAGCCGTCGTGGCGGTTGATGCTGTTGAAACTGCAGTAGGAGCTGTGTTCGGAGCGGAGCATGGGCAGGCTGTCGAATGTGACACTTTTGGTGGGGCTGGTGTAGTGATTGATGGCACTGAACGTGAGGCTGGGCACCGCACCTCCGCCGGGAGACACTGGCATCATGGTGGCCAGGATCAACGCCAGGCAATCTGCCACGTCTTTGTTAGGAGCACAAGCAAGGGCTGGGGTGTAGCCTATTAGAGAAATGAGAGAAGACTCGTCAGGATGCACAAAATAAAATAAAATAAAAATACTGATCGTTTTCAAAATAGTTTTGACTAGATTTTACTAGCCTTGAGGAGCAGAAAAAACATCTTTAAAGATTATTAAATATTGTACTGACCCCACATTAGTGTATATATAAATTGAGCACTAATATACTGTCCATCTCTTATTATTTTAAACAAACATAAAAATCTATAGTCATGATAAGTTAAAAAACATCAGCATTTACCATTTTCATCCACGGCAAGCACACTAGCACCCTTAGCTAGTAGTTCTTGGACAACCACAGTCAAGCCATTCCTGGCAGCAACATGCAGGGGCCTGGAACATGATCATTTAATATTAGCCTTCATTTAATATATTTTTGTAAATCAGTGCAAGTGCACAATTTCTGCGTGTCGGCCATACGTTTGTAAAGCTGCATTGGTGGAGTTGATGAGGTTTCTGTCAGTGATCTTCTCCAAGATCAACAAGGCACTGGTTTCATGACCCTATAGACATCAAATGAAAATCAATGAGTGACAGTAACAGTTATGAGAACACCACGCAGTCTATACTAGATGCTTACAACTTAGAAGGAATTAAGATATGAGAGAACAGTGTTTTATACCTTACTGCAGGCCAGATGGAGAGCAGTGTTTTTGTTGGCATCCTGTAGTGTGAGATCTGCTTTCGCACTGCTCACCAACACCTCTGCCAAACACAGACAGACATCATGACATATCAAAAAACAAACACCAACTCAGCAGACTACAAAAATGAAATAACATTTGAGGTTTGAGTGTCAAAGTCCTACCGACTGCATTAGTCTGGCCGTTCTCAGCAGCCATCATGAGTGGTGTTTTGCCTCCAGCATCCACACAGTTCACCTGCGCGTTATGACCCAGCAAGAGCTGCAGACACTCCACATGATCGGTGAAAGCCGCAGCATGTAGAGGAGTCCTGTCAGAGACAGAAAGTTACAAAATGGAACTCAACCATAAAAAAAACACTTTTTTTTTTAAGGACCAATTCTCATTATTAACTAGCTGCTTATTGGCATACATATATTTAGCATATTGACTTAACCCGACCCCATATCTAAACTTAACCACCTTACTAACTATCAATAAGCAGCAAATAAGTAGTTTTTAAGATTATAATACTCTATAATTAATAGTGAATGACTGTAGTACATCTCGAGATAACACACAATGACTCACAAAAGTCACATGCGGTTTTGCGCAGGCAGTGGCCAGATGTACTTGTTACGCCGGTTTCACACCGCACGAGTCAGCCCGGGTATACTTCACTTTCCATACGCAGAGCAGGATACTGGCAGCGTTTGTCGCGCAGCTGAATCACAGCTTGTACTACAGTAGGCTGGATTGAACAGGCTATATTACCTTAATCTTTTGTGTATCATTCTGTAAAATTAATAAAGCATTTTGGTGGGTTCAAATAGGCCTCTGGGAAATATAAAGGACTCACTATTCTAATGTTCAGGGTTAAATCTTTAAAATAAAAAAGGTCTCCAGAATTGTGATCTTTATTCTAAGCAAAAGAAAATTGTGATTCTCATTTTATCCAGAACTGTGCAGCTCTAATGCAAAATAATTTTGGTTAAATGTGCTAATTTAGCATTAAAAAACTATTAAAGTATTTATTTATATTTTAAATTGGCATTCATTTCTATGTGTTCAGTTTAATATTTTATTTATTATATATTTTTTCCTTATTTACTTACTATAAGTTATGTCTATTATTTTATTTCAACTTTAACTGTTTTAAACTGTTTTGTTTACCACTGATATTGCATTAAAGAAATTAAATGGCATTAACTCTTAAAAAAATATTACAAAAAATGATGAAAAAGTGTCCTCATAAGCTTACTTGATCTTAAATAAACAGAGTAAGACCAGTACCTGTTTTTTGAATCATTTGAATTGACGATGGCAGGACTAAGTGTGTCTATCAACATCTCCGCTGCTCCTTCATTGTCGTTTATACTGAAGGTCATAAAAAAACAGCTTTAATATTTTGCCCTTTTAAATACAAACACATACCAACCCAGACCAAATCCACTTACACAGCACAGTGAAGGGGGCTAAAGGTGTTCCCTTCAGTCTTATGAAATAACTCCTGCTCCAGCAACACTTCGACACATGTGTCATGACCTGCAGGGAAAGAATTGTGTGTAGCAACAGTTTATATCGAACAAGCTTCTGAATTCCAGCTAAAAGAAGAAAAAACAAAGTGAGACATGGCAATCATATTTTGTGACTGTGGTGGTTGGCATTTCCCCTTGTAGGGTCTAGTCACAACAAACCAGACCTTTGAGATTTCAACAAGGAGATTTTAAATTGAAACTGCATTACTATGGACCCTTACCCCCGGCCAAAAAAAATATAAAAAGAAATGCGTGTAATTTCTCAAAATAATGCAAGTAAAATCTGTATATGTCACAACAACATGCTTTCACTTGGGTTTTAACATTTTGCAACGAATGACAAACAAAAAAGTGCCTTTTACAGGGTTCCCACCCTTTCTGACCAATGAATTTCCATGACTTGTTGTCCAATTGATCATAAATACTATATTATTATCATCATTAAACAAAAATTGCTGAAGATGATTACCATTTGTATGCAAAGAACTATTCCTTAAAATAAGTTTATGCATAATAATTATGCATAGCAGTGTATGAAAGTCCCTAAAAAGTCAAAGAAGCTTAAATCGGAATGTTTCGACTTCCTGAGCCTTTACCAGAATCCCTGACACTTCACTGAGATTGGGAACCCTGCATTATTTTCATCAGACTTGGTGCAAGCAGGCCTTTAAACGAGTAGGGTGTATGATCTGTGATCATCTGCAAGTGCGTTTATTCACCGTTGTAACAGGCCCAGTGCAGGGGCGTGTAGCCCTGGTGGTCAGTGATGACAGGAATGGTCTCTACTGACTGGGCAGCATGCAGAAGGCCCCCCAGAACCCCAACGTGGCCACAGGCGGCCGCAAGGTGCACTGGAGAGCGCCCCCTACAGTCCCGTACCATGAAACTGGCACTGTGCTGCAGCAGAGCCTCCACACACTCCTCATGGCCCGTCACCGCCTAAATAGATCAACACACATGAGCCACGCTTTGAAGCACTAGAACAGGTGAGAGCCAGAGCCGATAGAAAAACCAAAGAGAAAATCAGTCATGATTTACCCCTCTGTGCAGAGCAGTGCGGCCCCATTTGTCTTTGGCATCGACATTGGCTCCTTTATTAATAAGGGAGTAAACACAGTCTGTGTGTCCACCCAGCACTGACAGCATCAGAGGCGTCCTGAAAATCATATATATGCATATGACTCCGCAGTCTGTAATTTCCATTATTCTGAGAAACTGGAAAAATAGTCTCATGTACTTACTGGCCAATCCCATCCTGAATGTCCACTGCACTCTGCAGGTCAGCATTTCCGATGAGCAAACGGAGACATTCAGAATGACCATTTGTGGCTGCAAAAGATGACAGATGTGCATATCATGAGATTGTATGTCCATACACGAACAATAATACATTCTGGCATTTGCAAAAGACTGATATACATCCACCCGGATGATAAATCTGCCAACAGTATCGACCTTGTGCTTGCTTGGCTGACTAACAACAGAAGTGTTAGATCTGCCGTGTGTTACGAATCCATAAACAGCTTTGTCAATAGAAGTATTTTCTATGCTTCTAAACCTAAAATGCTATGCTTTAAAATTTAGCTTATTAATTTCTAATAATTGTCATCATCAAAAGCACTGTTTTTTGTGTAAATGCATAAATATTTAGCGGAAAAAGATCAAATATGGTTTTATAATAAAAAAACTTTTTCTTTGTAATTAACCAATACAAGTTATTCAGATTCTTAACTGATGTGTGTGCGGTCACAAATTATGCAAACGTCATATAATCCTATTAGTCTTTGTACACTATACCAGCGGCGTGGATGGGGGTGCGCTTCAGGGTGTAGTCTTTCACCAGGATGGACGCCCCCTGGTTGATGAGCACATCCACACATTCAACGTGGCCTTTAAAGGCAGCCAGGTCCAGCGGCGTGTGTCCTTGTGCTGTTCTCACATCCAAATCCAGCAAAGACTGAACCAGTACCTCAAGAGCCTGGTGATGTCCATGATATGCCTAAACATTTTTAATATATGAGAAGAACCCAATCCAGAAAGCATAAGACAATTACAATGTTTCCCAACATTTGGTGCACAGACAAGATGGAGACCGTACTCACAGCCAAGTGGAGAGGGCTCACAGGTGCACGTACATCAGAGTCATTTAGGATGTCTGTCCCTGAGGTTTCCATTAACTTCAAAACAAAATACAACAGATGTATCATCACCCTGTGACAATCTTAGAAAGGGTTTATGTTCAGCATCTCAGCACTTACCACATCTAAAGGAGTTTCACTCGCAATCTGATGAAGAATACAGAAAAATATTAGACTGAAAATATTAAAAACAGACATAATCGCATGTATTTAAGTCATCTCACCAGCTCCAGACACAGGCGGTGTCCATAAGCAGAGGCGTAATGCACTGCATTGTAGCCCTGATTGTCTCGGATCCCTGGGTTGGCATCATTCCTCAGCAAATATTCCAGGCACCTAGTTAGTGAGTGAGAGAGACCAGTAAATACATGTTGTTTAACAAGCTATGCACACTGTTCACTCATATGCAATACAGTAACTCACTTTCCATCTGCGTCAGAAGCAGCGGCGTAGTGGAGGGGGGTACAGCCCCTCATGTCAAGCTCATTGACATTGGCTCCTGAACCCACCAAAGCAAACAGGCACTGGTAGTTGCAGTTTGCAGCTGCGTAGTGCAAAGGTGTCCTAAAGAAGAGATTGTATGCTCAAGCCTCACAATCAAAAATGTGCATAATGAATGGCTACGAAGTGCCAAGTAAACACACCTTCCGAAGCTGTCCTTCCTGTTGAAATCTGCCCCTGTGTTGAGGAGAAGATTCAGACACTCGAGGTTCCTGTGGTAGAAAACACATTTTAGTGTGTATGTTTTAAAACACACTCAAGCTACGTGAATGTGTTGCACTAAATTGCTCAGTGACAAAGATATTCTCAATACATACACACAAAATAAATATTTTAAAGGCTTAGGAAAAATATTTATAGCATTTAAATGAAAATGTAAATGATTTTTAATTGCAACCACCAGTAAACATATTAACCAGAATAATATTTAGTTTCAAATATCATGTTTCTTCACTGTGCATTCAAATTACTCTCAAACATAAATATATATAATATTACATAAAGTGAATACAGCTAACACAAAACCATAACAAAAATTATTACATTATTACATTAAAATATATAAATGTTTTTTTAACAATTGTGTTTTTTGCAAATAACCCTTCAAATGTACATTTTTTATTTAATTATTGTATTTAATACAAATATCATTAACTACAAATTACACATTTTACAATATGAACAAAACTTGGCATAAGTAAGGTTAACAATAATAATAATAATAATTATTATTATTATTAATATATAAATGTCTTGTTATAGATATTTCTAGATATAAGATATTACTTTGTATTTGTAAAAAATATTTATTAAAATATTTGTAAGATCCCTCAAATGAATACAGTTTCTTCTCAAAAATTGTATTCTTTTAATATTTGTATACCTCTGACATTTACACCCAAGTTGTAAATAGATTGGGACCAAGAAAATCTGTCATCACTGACAATAAAATCAAAAATAATCTCACCCGCCGGCAGCAGCAGCATGTAAACAGGTCCTTCCAAAGTCATCAGGGGTGTCTATATCAAAGCCTGAAAGACAGAGAGTTGCTGTTACACAGCAATAAATTATGTAATCAATGCGCAAAAAGTGCACTGGCTGACTATCTGAGCATTGATAGGGCGTACCTGATGACAGCAGCTTACGGCAGCAGTCGGAGAAGCCGCTGAGAGCAGCCAAATGCAGTGGAAACATGCCATGAACTCCCCTCCTAAAAGAAAGATCCAATGTTACAACCAGACAGACAGGAGCATCTCGCTGTGCATGCATGTGGGATCAATAAGAAAATTCGTGGGTGTCTGAATAATGAATTTCCGCCTACATCTAAACTTCCACAGTTCAATGCATAAATGAAACAAAGCTGTTATATTTGCTAATTAGCAAGCACTCGGGAATGAGAAATCTTACTTGGCTGTATCAGCTCCGTTAGTGATCAGTGTGTTGATGAGAAGCTCGTGTCCGTATCGAGCTGCGATGTGCAGAGGAGTATTCCCATTCTTATCTTCACAGTCTATCTCAGCACCTACACATACACGAGGCAAACAAGGCGCTGTCAGATACTGCGGGTTCTGTAATGGAAAATTTCAGAACTCAAGACTCACCATTTTGAATAATCGCCTGAGATCTGGAGAACCTCCCGTGGATTGCAGTCATATGTAGAGGAGTCTTACCATCCTTACTCTGCAAAACGATAAATAACCAAGTTACTACGTCATTCATTGGTGGTTTTTACCACGCACGTGCTGCCATGGTTAGAGCTCCCACCTTGATATTGACATCAGCTCCATTTCCCACGAGCAGCTCAAGGCAGAGCGCTCCGTGCCGTGAGGCGGCGGTGAAGTGCAGGGGTGCGAAGCCCTTTTCGTTAACCTGGTTCACATTGGCGCCACACTCGATCAGCTCATTCACCACCACGTCCTGACCGTTGTAGCATGCCACATGCAGTGGCGTGTTCCCATACGCATTTGGCTCATTCATCTGTAAGCATGTACACAGTTCAAATGTTCAGACATTCACACTTCAGTTTAATTACTGTATGTCTGAGCAGAGGTGTGCATCCAGTGTAAGCACTGTGGTGCAGCCCAGTTAATTATACGTGCCCTTCATAAGCACGGCGGTCTACTCTTTTAGTTTGTTTGAAACGGATCTCTAGGTGAAAAGATTAGCATGATGCTGTCTGAACCCTACTTGGACCAAACCACCCACAAGAGTACAAATGACTGTGTGAAAGCAAGCCACGTTGTGAGTAAAGCATTTCATTATGTTCCATTCAATCCAATTGACAGCCACTTTGTTCACTTGCCAAGATGAAAAATCTACTGCCAAAATGGTTACCATCATGTGGCACTAGCTCTAATCAATATGAACAGGCACGTAATTAACATTTTTGAAAATGTTGGAATTGAATTGCATGAAAAACAAAACACTTTTTAAAAGATGCAGCAACTGACCAAATTAAAGCAAACTGCTTGAGACTGAAACTATGCATAGATTCACAGAAGAGTCTATTAAGATATGATGCACTGTAATGTATTGAATAATGATATATGAAGAAATTGAAGAAAGTTAAAAAGAACAAAGTCAAGTTGAAAATGTTTTAACTAAAACACAAGGACATTTTTACACCAATACAACATTTACATGAATAGTGGCTGACCAACAATTATTCTTTTTTTTTAGTGCAAACAACAAGAGAGGTGACTGCAGGTCTATGGTCTTTCTTCTGATCCCAACTTTAGGAAAAAGAGAATTAACTATTTTTAATGAATTTCGAGAGTGTCTCTTAAGAATCATAACATTGGTGCTATGACAATTTTTTTCTTATAAAACGTAACTCCCATTATAATCTATAAATGTACCTATTCAATATCAGCCGGTAGAAAATGTAAACACTCACATCCACTCCTAGGTCCAGCAAATACTTCACTACACTGATCATCCCGCTGGACGCTGCAGCATGGAGGGGTGTGTAAGCTTTCTTATCCTTACACGTCACCTCAGCACCATGAGACACCAGCAGCTTGACCACCTCCATGTGACCTGAAGGGTTGAGGGTTTAAAAAGGGTTTAGAATGTACAAGACCACACATATGGTTGTGCAAGAGGCTGGAAAACAAATAATCCCTCTGTCTCACCCATGTATGCTGCCCAGTGGATTGCCCTTCTGTCCTTCTTATCAAACGCATTTATATTTGCTCCCCTGGATAGCAGTAACCGCACCATCTGAAAGCACAAAAACATGCATTACACTTTACAAATATAAAAATCACATTTGCAGTTTGTAGAACAACAACAACTGGATTTCAATAATGTTAAATATTCATCTCTCCATTGTACCTCAAAGTGCTTTATGAATTCTGAACCGTAACTTCAACAAACCCACACATATGCAAATGGATGTTCACTAACCTCCAGGTGGCCACTAAAGGCAGCGTGGTGCAGAGCTGTGCGTCCAGCCCGATCTGATACATTAACGTTGCTAAGCAGTGGCACCAACGCCTCAGCGCAGCGGACCGCTTTGTTAGCAGCAGCCACATGTAGAGGAGTCTGCCAGTTCTTATCGCGAGCGTTCACATCGGCAGAGTGCTTCAACAAAACCTGCACCGTCTCCTGCAGGGCACAAGGTCACAGGAAAAGATGGAGCAGTTATTACTTTTCATTTTGTTCCTGTAATTAGTGGACGCATACGCAAGTTCAAGCAAGTCACGATTTGTCAATTTACACATAAGTCAAAAATATTAGTGGCTGAAGTTTTGGATACAGGTTTTTTTATGAAGGTAAATTTAAGACCTTTTAATGTCCAAGTAAAAAAGAAATTAAGGAATTAATTGAAGACAACACAAGACATCAATATGTTCTCCTAATGCAAATGTCTAGCGAGCCGTTAAAAAAAACTACAATTACTTTTTATTCATTTTACAAAATAAAATAGCTTATATAGCTCTGCTCCAAAAAAATCTAGAAAATGGAAATAACTTTTACTGTATCTTCTACTCACAATGCAAATATATTTGATGCATTCTCTCATTTTAATTCATGTTTCCAAGATCTTACATTTTAAGCAAATGTATCTTAATTTAAAAATGTTCAAATGTTATATATTGGACAATATGCATGCGGTTTTTTTTTTTAAAGGGCAAATTAGGAACTTTTTTAAGACTTACAGAAACCCCGTAAACCTAACAGAAGACTGTACTTTCATTTAAAAGTTTTGTATAAAACTATATAGATACTTTACACTTTAGTAACTAATTGCTTAATGGCATGCTTATTATTATTAACTGTTTATTGGTACTTATAAAGCACACATTCTGCATGAACATTTTCTTTAACCTAACAACTAAACTAAAAGTCTGTTAATGGTTAGTTAATAGCAAGATTGGGTCCTTAAAATAAAGTGTGACCAAAATAGCCAAGAAGCAAAGTTTAAGCAAAACCTACAGAAACCAAGTGTGTGTGTGTATCTGTGGTTGTAATACCTCGCTGCAGGATGCAACTGCGCGGTGCAGTGGAGTCAGCCATTTGTTGTCTTTGGCATTCACCCTCGCCCCTACATCACAAGCAAAACATGAATAACAGTATAACAATACATCAAAGCCACATTTGAAGACACCTGGAATCAAAGGGAGAAGCTACAAGAAGCTTCAGAAAATTTGTTTCGTTATGATGAATATTCCAGATGCATTTACCTGATAAAATTAACAGCTCTATAATCTCAGCATCTCCTAGGTAAGCAGCTGCATGCAGCGGTGTCCTTTTTTCATTGTCCTGAAAGAAATAATAGTTTATTTATTACTAAGTGACCCAATTCGAAACAAAGCTCAATTTAAAATCCTGCCATTTTTTTTTCTTACTTGGACATTCACATCCTCTTTCTTGAAAATGAGAGAGCGTACTTCATCCGGATCAACATTGAAAATAGCTTTTAGCAGGGCAGGCTGAAAGACAGAGAGTCACACAACTGATAATAAGAAACATGGCCAATCTGAACTGAAAAAGATTTCATTTGTGTCCGAGATGCAGAGTCTGAGTGATAACTTATTTGCAATAACATGGTAAACATGGATGAATCTCTTCCCTGAGGACTTACAAACTGACAGCAAACCGAAGCAACAGTACCTTGAGGTAGTGCTGTCATGAGACTGCCCGTGTATCGCTTATGTAAGTGCATCCTCAAGTGCCAGAGTGATTCTAAATAAAACCAGCCTCTGCCTCCTCGCTTCGTCTTTTTGAGCTGCAGTGCAAATTGACACTTCATTCAGTAATTTTCTTTCCCTTTAAGTAATTTTGAAAGATACATGCTTTACTTACAGCAAACAAACATTTTTATTTTAAGAGAGGGATTATAATAACATTGAACTTTTTTCTTAAATTACATCCCTGAATTTCACAATTAGGCTTCCAACTTTGCCACTATAATAAATATGTATCGCTATTAAGACTGATGTTTGCTGATTGCATTTTTCCCCTAAAAAACTACAACTGAGAGCGTTAATAAAAATAAAAATAAGTACTATTTTCAATACAAAAAATAAAATCTTCTCAGACTGGTTTCTTGAACATGACAATGAGTTCACTGTACTCAAATGGCCACAGTCACCAGATCTCTATCCAATAGAGCACCTCTGGGATGTGGTGGAACAAGAGATTAGCATCATTGATGCACAGCCGACAATCTGCAGCAACTGTGTGATGCTATCAATATCTCTGAGGAATGTTTCCAGTACCTTGTTGAATCTTTGCCACGAAGAATTAAGGTAGTTCTGAAGGCAAAAGGGGGTCCAACCCGGTACTAGCAAGGTGCACCTAAAGCCGAGTTCAGACTGCATGATTTTAGCCCAGATTTTGACTCGCCGACAGGTTTTGAGAAATCGCCAACAAACGCCCGAAATCACAGGCTAATCGGTGCTCGTGCACGCGAGTGACAATCACACAGTGTGAACTATCAATGACGCAATCTGAGAAAATCGCAGACACCCGTGAGATATTTGGCATGCTAAATATCTGGACCTGTCGGCGATTCAGAATCATGCCATGTGAAATGTGTTCTGACTGAATAACATCAGCGATTTACCTGCAGCCAATGAGAGAGCAACATCCAGAGCAGCGGGAAGTTGGAGGGAGGAGTGAAGAAGGTATAGAAGGTATCTTCGTCCATAAACTTTTTTTCGTTGCAAATGAGCGCACATGCAATTATGACAAGCTTATTTTGCTTACAATTATTTTTAATAAGAATCCCAGCCTCACGTGAGAACTCCAGTCTTGCACAGGTGATCTCGCGTTGTCTTCTCGTGTGTGTTTGGCAGTGAGACAAAGTTG
>JAUMHP010000023.1:809483-820397 GCA_032361065.1 Enteromius trimaculatus
AGGCTGATAAAATCGTCAGGGCAGCGCTGACAACACGTTTTTGTGTGAGTGTGTAACCGTGGTGTGCGTGTGCAAGGCCGTGTGATTATTACAGTTAACTATGCGCAGTGATATGGAACTCAAGATGAGATGAACGCAATGGCGTTGTATAGAGAAATTCCTTGTTCACGTCGGATGAACCCTCGATTTAGGCGTTTTTTGAGAGTTAGAAAGCCTACGTTATTTATTTATTTTCTTTTGAGGACCTATATTAAGATGGATTTAGAACTGTTCGCTGCAACTTGCCTCTCCGGTGACAATGATTAGCACTTGTTTGCTTGATATTGTTCATAATGTTAGCGTCAAGGCAGGAAAGACCACCCCCCCTCACCTTTTTAAGCCCTGACCCATTTTCATGCCTGTATATAGTCATGTATATGTATTTTTTTTATTTCTATTAAATTTTTTATTAGAATTTTAGTCATTTCAGTATTTAAACTTTTCAGTTTTAGATAAGTTGAAATATTCCATTTAATATTTTTATATTATTTTAGTTTTATTTTATTGCACCTGCCAGCTTTTCATTGCTGTATTTTGAACTCTGTTGTCTGTATATATACTGTAGGAAGTTGCATCTTCACTGACTACAATATTCAGCTCTCTTGTGCTGCCGGAGCAGACCAAAGAGTGCTCTTTTGACGAGTTTTGTGAGTGGAAGTGGCACAAGCAACAGAAAATCAAAAATGTGCGAAAAACTACAGATGAAGCTCTCCTTGCTCTTAGCTCCTGGGCAGCCAAGCTTAGCAAGGTACGTTTGCTAATGTAAACTTTGTTCATATGTCCATTTATTGGTAAGTATTTAGCTTTTTATTTAGTGGACAAACATGGTTTATAGTACCAAAAGACTTCATTTACTGCTCTATAAAGTGAAACCTTTGTTTCAGTTTTCATGTTTGATGGAGAAAATGTCATTGACCAGAGAAGATGTTGCTGAAGGGGTGGATGAGATCCTGATGAATGCTGATAATGCCTTGTGTGAAGAACTCAGTACTGCATTCTCTGTAAGTGTTTCTGTCCTGATTATCTGCATTCTCTCTCTTCTGAGCAAGGGCACAAACTCCCAGGTCTTCCCCAGAGGGACTTTACTCACTACCATTTCTTATGTTTGAGTAAAACAAAGCACACAATTATTGTATGGGAAAAAAAATCCTGCTTTTCTCCCCCTCTTATAGGAACAAGAAGATCAAGAGAGGAAAATAGTGTTAAATGCCTTTCATAAAGTCATGCAGGACATCCAGAGAGAACAAAGTTTGTTACAGGCAATCAGGCAAAAGTACGAACTTCACACAAAGGTAAAAGATTAGCTCTTTGTGTTCATTTTGCAAAAAAATAAAGAGCTTTTTCCACTTACAAAATATACACTGTTTATGTATGTATCAAATGTTTTTATTTGGGTTAGTAAAAGACTTTTTTTAATGGTTTTTTTTATTTTTATTGAGAAGTGTCTTGTGCTCACCATGGCTACATTTAATTAGTCAAACATAGAGTAAACAGAGTACATTGTAAACATCAATAAATAACCATTTTAAATAATGTTTAAATTGTTTGCTCTTTTTAAGTGATTTTAAAATACAGTGTTTTCTTTTGTGATACGATCCTTCAGAAACAATTCTAATGTTGATATTTTTTTATTTATTTTTTTGCTACTCAAGTAACGTGCTGCTTTATTTTTTGTGGACATTGTAGTTTGTATTTTGAAGCTGAAAAAAAAATCAGCATTTATTTGAACCTTTTTGTCACCTTTGACCAATTTGTACAGTATTTACAAAAAAAAAACAAAAAAAACACTTTGTCCAAGCTGTTGTGTATACAGTTCATGATTCTCTTCATTATCAGTTTTATTTATTACTCTAACAGCCATAATTTGTTTAACTGCAGTTTAAGCAAGAGGTCCAGCAGTGGCAGGGGAGCCCTCCTAAAGCAGACGAGCTGTTTGCGGTGAAGAAGCACATCAGGAGCCTGAGATCTCAGCTGCGCTGGAAACTGGTGGAGGTCAGCTGTCTGGAGGAGGTGAGGACAGCTCTACCTAATGATGGGGCCACAGTTCACAAAATGAATGTGGTGCTCGTGAGCTCAGATGGCAGCAGTCAAAAAATGTATTTACTGGTTTGATTTTGTTTATAAATTATTGTACGCAGCAGTATTTATGCATATCTGTTTATTGACTAAAGTACCTGTTTTGGGTAATGAAAGGTTCAGAACCGGTTGACATGCATACAAGGTCAAAAAACACTTTCATTGTCTTATAAAATGCATTTATTTTTACCCTACTTGCTCAACGACTCCCAAACAGTTCACTTAATTCATTTTTAACTCCTCCTTTGCCCTAATCTGAGGTTATTGGTCTCATTTACATCTCGTCATGCCTGTAATGTCTGACAAAGCAGTGTTTGTGAGCGCAGTGCTATTTTTTTGTACAGCGTTATCGTGGAAATCGCTTTTATCTTTTTCTTTTCTTTTTTTTTTTTTTTTTTAAACGCTCAAAGTGTATTTGTACATTGTGGCAAAAAAGACCAACGCGAAAAACCAACAAGATGCTAATGTTTAATGTTGATGTCAACATGGTTCTTTTGACTTGAAATGACTTGTTTCAGTGACCGGCAGAGTGGACTCTTTCTTTCGAGAGATGGTAACTTTGGTACAGATGGTACACCGTGCACTTTCAGATATACAATTTTGCATTTGGATGTTTTCATTTACTTTCATTTATGAGTTTCTTGCAGGCAGAAGAATTGGACCTGCCAGAGATTCTTAAGAAGAAGGAAGAGATCGCGGAAACGAGAAATGCTCTCTTTCAAGAAATCAACCATGAGAAGCAGCAATATGTATGTTTAGATATGTATAAAGATCATGCTTTATATACTGGGCTTAGATTCTAGCACAGACACCGTTAGGAATAGCAGTGCAATACATTATCTAGTCTGGAGGTATGTAGCCTACTATATACTGAACAATATTGTGTTTAAATCATAGGACAGTTGTTTGCAGTGAGATTGTTATTGTTATATGAAATGTAATTAAAAAATGAATGCATAAGTTTTGTGAATTTGTTATGCGTTATGTGTTGCTGTGCAGAGAGTGCTGTGTGACCTCATGAACAGAGGCTTTCCTGAGTTGCCACTTCTCTATCCTGATGCAGATATCAATGGCTACATGGTGAGTACTTGTTTTGTTTTCTCTTACAATTGTACAAAGTTTCATTTAGTTTTATGTAAAGAAATTATACCAAATGACTAGAGTAGCACAGTATGAGCATAATTGTACTGTAAACTTATTCACTGACTGCAGAAAAGGTATGTGTGTTTATGGTCTGTGAGCATTGAAACGGTATGATATGCATATATGTGCTTTTAGAGCTCTGCAGGATTGTTAATGAAGAGCTTGGACAGAGACATGTTTGACGCAGAGCCGATGAAAGAGCTGAGCGGGAGGAGACCTCTTCTTAGCACAGACTTCCAGGGACAGAAAGTAGTCCTGAAGGTGGGTTATAGCCCGGAATATTTCAAGGTACAGAGAGAATATAAATGACAAGCCAAGTGAAGACACACATCCTCATTATTTATTTTTATATATAAAAAAAACAAAACACAGAAAAATGAAGAAAGTGAATTTAAAATATTGCAGTAAATGTCTGTTAAAAGGATTGGGTTGGTAAAACCTTGTTTTCTTAAGGTTACAAAGTCTGCATTTGTTTGACAAAAAAGACTAATAATGTTACAACCCGAGTTCTGGAAATATTGGTATATTTTAGATTTAAATAAAAAGAAAACCAAATAGATATAGAAAATAGCTACAGGTCTCATAATAGTTGGGACTCAGGCAACAAAGAGCTGAAAAAGCAAGAAATTGATACGATTCAGCTGGGAGAACATCTAGCGACTAATTAAGATAATTGACATCAGGTCTGTAACATGATTAAGGATTAGAGAGGCAAATGCTGCGTCCAAAATCGCATACTGCTTAAGTTGGTACTACCTTTAAGATTGAACGTACTACTCGACCGTTAAAAAGTACGTTCTATATAGTATGAATGGAATTCGGATGTACTACATCCGCCATATTGATGTTGTCATGCGTCGTCACAACTGCGCGATTTTAAACTTCAATAAGTAATCCGTTTATTTAGATTGTGTTAAACAAGTGTAATTCAGTCACAATAAACAATGTTTTTTCCTGAGGTACTTACACTTGAAGTGCTCCACATCTCAACATTCCACCATTTTTCAATTATGACGCCTCCTCTCCCGTAGCCTCATGGGATAGGAAACTGTCCATGGTATTCATACTACAGAGTTCAGGCAGAAGCAGTAGGTCATCCAGGTACTTCCCGTCTACTGAATTTCTAATACTATGAATTCGGTCATACTACTCGCCTCGCATGCTGTTTTTTGCGTCATATACAGTAGGGAAGTAAGCGATTTCGGACGCAGCTAAAGTCTCTCAGAAGTATAGATGGGCAGAGGCTCTGTAAAAGAGTGCATGAAAATATTGTGAAATATTTAAAAAACAATGATTCTCAACTTCAAATGGCAATGACTTTGAATCTTTTGATGATATTATGCACTGCAGATGATGAGATTTGCAAAGAAACTGGAAAAATCTGTGCATAAGTGACAAGGCCATTCTTCATTTTACAATAAAAATTTTTTATGTGTTTTGGAATGTCATTTTAACAGTTTTTGCTGCTTAATATTTATACTTTATTTCAGAATATGTGGCAAGATTTTGTACATCTTGTGGCTGAATGTTTCTTAAGGAGTTGAGGGTTGTTTGCAGTGCTATGCTGTGGATGAAGAGTCGGAGGCGAAGATGCTTGAACAGTCTGCCCACTATCACAGAGCTCAGCAGCAGAATCCCACCACAACTGTTCCTCTCCTGACGCTGTTTTGCGGCAAAGTTCTCTTTAATCCTTTACTATATTAGATACTCACTCTCTGTTTCAGTGATGTTACAACTTTGTACCAGTGCATGTGTAAAATGTCTCCTGTTTTGTCCAGTCTGACCCACTGGCATACGTCATGGTGCCACACTACTCTAATGGATGTCTCAAGGCCATTCAGAAATCCTCCCCACTCTCCTCTCCTGTAAGTGCCAATGTATTTGTCTGCAATGAAGTTTGTCAGATTGACAAAGTTCTTGTAAAACACATTTTTAATTTTTATTACAGATTTTTGTTGTTTGTTTTCATTTTATTTTGTGAACGTTATTGCAAAATGACATAATTTCAAGAGGATCGCTGAACGAGTAATTATACACAGCTGACAGCCCGTTACCTAATCATCCCTCGTTCATTCGCACCCAATCAAGTAATTTCCCCTTCACTATAAATTCTCCCAGGTTTCATTTCCCCGCTTCCCGCTTTTGTGCATTCTTCGGAATCGCACGACCAAAAACACATCCTCGCCTTCCTCCACGAGGACCAGATTCCTCAGCCTACCTTACCACAACCTGCTACCACTCTGACGTCAGCACGGCATTTCCTTTTACTTCTCCTCGGTCACGTAACATATTCTATGCTCCCATTCACCCATTTTTAGGTCCATTGATTTATTAAAAAAGCCCTATCTAACCTTCAGCGGAGGCCCCTTCCGCCTCAGCGAGGCTCCCCTCCACACCAGCCGCCAGTCTCTACCCAAATCCTCCAGCGGGGGTTCCCCGCCTCCGCTGGTGGCCTCCTTAGACCCGCCCACCATACCCATATGTTTATATTGTTTGCTTGCTTGCTTTTCCAACCCTCTAATCCATGTCTCTGTCTCTACCAGCAGGCAGCTGGACGATTCAGCTCCCCAGTTCACCCCTTTCCATCCACACTATATGTCCTTACACTTTACACATGTTTAAGTTAAACTGGAATTAGGTGCTTGGCGTCCAGCCAGAGGAGAAATGATCAGATTTCTTTTCTCCAGTGATTATCGTCGTCTTGACTACAGAGACCGTCTCTGCATTGATAAACGAAAGTTTAATCTCGTCATCTTACATTCCCATCACTCTATTTTGGCTACTATTCTCCGTCGTCCAGCATCCTCTCTCATTGCATTTGTTTTATTGGGCGCTCAAATTTGGCTGCTGTCCTTTGAAGCTTTTTTGGGGGGCAGACGGTGAACGAGCCGAATGCCGAACTCTTGCCCACGCTAGGTTCGGAGTTCGCCGTTCTCCTGGCTCGCTCCCCAGACAGCTCGCCAAATTTGCTTATTATTCATTATGAGGAAAGGGTGAACTCTTGAAAATGTACTAAGAACAAACTGTTTATATTTTATTATCAAGCATTAATAGCCATAGCAGCCAGAATTGTAATTTTTTTGAAAGCATAATCTCTTTTTTTTGTTGTTGCCACATAGGAGATCAGAAAGGTGATGAAGGGTGTAGCTCTGGGACTCCAGAATCTTCATGCAGCATCTATTACTCATGCATCGCTGCATCCTAACAATGTGTTTGCCATCGGCCGAGAAAAAGGCCTTGTTGGAGATTATGATTTCACAAAGACACCTGTAAGTGTAATAAACTAATTTTGTAAAGTTATTCATTCATATACTATGTTTATATTACATTTTATAAATACATTTTTATGATTATTTGTTTCTTATAGGAGCAGAGGGTGTCTGACAGCGGGATGGTGGCTGGTTCCATCAGTCTGGTGGCTCCAGAGGTAAAGCAGGGTCAGATGCCTTCCCCAGCCAGCGATATGTATGCCTTTGGAGGCATCATGCTTTGGGTAGGACTGTTACTTGTCTGCTTGCTTACTCTTATTTGTTTGTGTGTGACCCTGGACCACAAAACCAGTAATAGGGTACTTTTTTTTTATTTAATTGGTATTTAGGGTAAACATTCCTATTTAGCTCACCAAAAATCTACATTTACATTTAAGTGCACGAACTACAAAATCCATTATGATTAAGATACATAAATGCAGAAATGGTCTCTGGTGGCTCCTCCGTTGTAGAAACAACATGCATCTTTCAACTTTGGGCATATAGTTATATATACTGTAGATTTTGTCATCTTTTAGCTGTGGAAATATGTTATTAAACATTTTGTAAAGATTAACTTAAAGTGACAACCATCCGGGTATATTTACAGTTTGTTTATAAAGTGTTTATATCTATTACGATTTATATGTGGAAGAGCTGAAAGAGAGCACGCTGAGCTTATTTGGAGCAGCAACAATTTTTAATAAATTTCATGTAATATTTATTCAAATTATGTATAAAGTTCATGTATATTTTATTATGATTGAACAACTTTTATTAACTATTATTAAGTCTATAAAAATTACAACCTTTTTTTTTTTTTTTTATGTATTTGATGTACCTTTATTATGCTCACCTTACAATAATATAAAATCATTTAAAATCACAGCCCTGCAAAACCAAAGACCAAAGGTAATTTATAATATTATGGAAGCCAGTAATGCATGTGAATAATTCAATGTAGCACACAATACTTTAGAAATAACTTTTTCTAAAATATAATCAATATGAATACAGTTTTCTAGTGTATAAAATATAGTAGAAAAATACATTGTATATAAATGTGTCATTATATTAAAAACCTGTCAGTAAATGGAGACTTGTTTGTTCACAGCTACATGTTCCAGACTTCAGTGGAACTCTGGAGAGAGAGCATCAACATGTAGAGCTCTCTGGTTTGGGTCTGGTATGTAGATTATAAGAGCTGATCAATATTATTTTCAAATTATTACTCCAAAACCATTCAAACATTTATCTCTGACAGGATGCCAAATTGCATAAACTCCTCTCAAAGCTGCTGGTTTCCTCTACAAGACTGTCTGCTACTGAAGTCCTAAAGGAAGAGTACTTCTCAGTTGATGTGTAAAAGTGAATTGTGTTCATGTTTGCGTTTTGCCCTTTTACTTTATAATTTCCTTCTAAGAAAAAAAGAAACCCAGAGGTGTTGTTTGTTCATTCATTACACCTTGTTTCATGTTCCTGGATTAAATAAAATTAAGTTTTGGTCAAAACAGATGATGTGCATTTTCTTTTTTGTAAGATGCATGGTTTTTCCGTTTTGTAATGTTTTATCGTGTTCTAGCCCAGATCCCGGAAATGTGAAAGGCTGTCACCTGTAGTCTCAGTCAGTGACAAGAACTTAAAATTGACCAATTCGAAAATTGTCTTCATGTAATTTTCTTTGTCCTTTTGTTTCATCTTCATCAAAACGTGACTCAAAAATGGAGTGCACATAAATGCTGAAAGGGTGAACAGTTTAGCATGCTAGTGAATCTCCACAGAAATTATGAGTGTATAGTAGCCTAACTTACTGTGTAAATTAATCAGTGCCGGCACATTTTGGGCATGCACCCTTTACATGAAATCTGATTATTGACCTTGGATGGGTCACCTGGTTTTCTAGTGTTTGTATTCTACTATCCTGTTTTTTATTATTATTATTATTATTTATTTTTATTTTTTTTGAATGCGTCAGTCCTGGCATTGATGAAAGGTACAATATATGCCACTTAAGAACAAGCTAATCAGGCTGAGATTTTAAGTGCTGTGTAACAATTGTTTTCACTTATTGGAAATCAGACTACAGAGTCACTTGACATTGCTGCTATCCGTCAGGATGATAAATTGATGACACAAGGTCATTTAATACAGTGTAGCCTCATAAAATATAAGGCATAACATTTTCTTTTAAAGAGAGAATTGTGACGTATGGTGAATTCAATAAGTGCCAGAGTCAGACCCCTCTTTTTTATGTTAAATGTTATGTTTTATGTTAAAATGCTTCAAATACTTCAGAAGTATTCAGACACATTAAGGAATACATTTGTATTCATGTTGTTCCAAACTCATAACTGAATCATGTTCTGGAACCTGACAGAAAAATATTAAAAGAAATGTCTCGGGTCTTTTTCTTTTGGGGGCTTTCTTCAGCATTCTTCAAAATATCTTATTTGGTTTTCAATAGAAACAAAACCGGTTTGGAGCGACATGAGGGTGAGTAATTTATTTTATAATTTTTTTTTTTTCCCTTTAACTTGTTAGTTGCATTCAGGGGGTTTCCGGTTTTTTTTTTTTTTTTTTTGCTGCAAAGTTGTCGAATGGTTTGCTCATTCTCTTAAGAGTATACCTGTCTTATAGACATCTTGTAACGATGACACGCCTTCTTCGTTCTTGAGCTGTTCTCCAGATAAAACACGACAGCTGCCTTCAGTCGCCTCAGCATCTGAGATCAAACCCTCACGCGACAGTCAGTCATCACAGAAAGGTAAGAAAACTTTTTTTGTTGTTTTATATTAATCGTATGTTGGTTGTTAGTTGTAAAATTTAATCTTCTACTTAAAAGTAAGATACAGTTGTAAGAAAAGGGGCTATCTATACTACAGTATTTTAGGTCAAATTAGCAGTGCCTATATAGGTTTTAAACACCTACTTTAAACCCCTCTTAAAAAATACTTTGTCTAAGGGAAAATTGTGTTATACATTATTTTAAAATGTCAATATAATCATCATATTTTGCTGCATGGGGAAATCTGTTTATTGCCCAAAGGCTATAATGAATATAATGTATAATGAAAGACAGAAAGATTTAACTGTATTCTTAAATCAATGGCTTTGTAAATTGATTTATACATTAGCATATACACATCTTTGTGTGTTACTTAAGACTTTTATACTGGAGAAGTAAAAATGCAAATGCTGTAAATAATCATAAAAAATAATAAAATAATATGTATACTGTATATATAAATGATGTGTAATAAATATGAATGTATTTTCTAAAAAACAACATCAAGCTCCAGTCTTGTCTTGAATTCAAAGAAAGTAATTGTTGAGGCTACATTTATATTTTCAGCACCATGAATCATGCAAATCTTCTAGTTATGTTTTTTATTTTCCCTCGAGGATGCCCTCTCATCATTTGGTGTTCATGGTCTTTGCTGTGATGTGGATAGTGACAGTCACAGGTACATATCCTATTCCATACCCACCAGACACAGCCATCTCTGAAGAGGACATGACCAGATACTACACTGCGCTACGACACTACATCAAGCTCATCACACGACAAAGGTAGCCTAAGATTTAAAAAAACGTGTAAATTAATCAATAAAATGCATGAAGTAGGACTATAACTAGTCTTGAAATGTTTAGTATACACACAAGTTGAAATTACCTTTTTTTTCTCTCTCTGAAAAGTTAATATTATGTTTTTGTTGCTTGGATTGTCCTCTCTCAGGTATGGGAAAAGAAGCAGTCCTGAGCTCATGTTCCTGAGTATGCTGTTGAGAGAGACACCAGAAAGCAGTCCTTAGACAACATTTGAGAAGTCAGGACTGAACATGATAAAAGCAGGTTAAAGCTACATTTTATTTAGCTAAAGATTGAATGCAGTTTGTGTGTAATCTTAGCCTTAAGTGTTTTACATAAAAAAAAAAAAAAAAATCCCATAATTCATGTGTCTTTACAGTTTTTTTGCCATTCACCAAGTGATTCTGTATCAGTTGTGACCAGAGAGTGGCAGTGTCAGCTTTAAACATTTGGTCTCATACTGTTTTCATACACTTTGGAGATTATTTTCTGTATAGTTTACTATACAGTGTTTGTGAATTAAATGCATTAAAGAAATGAATAATAGCAGTTTTATATTAATTTAATCACAGCCACGTGTTAAACCTCATAAAATACTAACAACATCTAGAATTCATAAATATATTCTTAGGTTTTGGCTACTTTGGCTAAATGTAACTTTAGCTAAACGTAAACACAAAAATAGGCCTACCCTAAATATAATATTTGATTAAATAAAGGCCAGTGACCACTGTATAAAATGTCAAGTTTTTCACACCTGGATTTGAGGATCCTCTGCCATTCCTCCTTGCAGATCCTCTCCAGTTCTGTCAGGTTGGAT
>JAUMHP010000023.1:829361-839784 GCA_032361065.1 Enteromius trimaculatus
CTCGTGACCGTCATTAGCAGACAGATAGTGACCGCACCCAGAAGGACACGGACGGAAAGGCATCTTCCGAAGAAGACAACTACCAACCGTGTCAAGAACTGCTTACCTTGTGAGATGCCCAAGGGATTTACTGTTGCACAGGAAATATGTTGTTTGCACCGTAACGCCACAAAAAAACAGCCTCCGCTGAAAAAGTATCAGACTAAACAGGCACTTTGCGTTCAGAAAGAGAACCGCACATGGGCAGCTCTCGGCTCCGAATTAAAAGTCTAATTAGTGGTTGCAACTGTGCCCCTCTTATACCCAGCGTAGCAACGAGTGGCTTGGCATGCAAATTCCACTAGCCAGTCAGAAGAATTCTGATTGGCGTTTTCTCAGTATCGGAGCGAATCAGGGCTCCCAATTGAATGACCCAGTCTGTCGTCACGACATAACGTCATAGTGACCAACAGACAAGGGAACAATGAATTACATGGATTGACCACACACAAAAACTTCAATTTGTCATCATTTACTAACCCTAATTTTGTTCCAAGCTTATATGACTTTAATTCTTCTGAGGAATGTAAAAAAAAAAAAAAAATAGCTTACACTTTATTTCTATAGCCCACTTTAGACATTCTACTAACTACAAGTGTGAACACGTCAGCAGACCTATCTTTCACGAATTCGTACATGTCGGTAATTAAATATAAGCAAAGCTTGTTTGGCGTGCTGCCCAGGGAGAATACTGTCCCTCCTGGTGAATATAAGGAGGAGCTGCGGAGGAGATGGGATACTAAGATCGAGATACGGAAGGAGATCTGATTATTTATAGGGCGAGGCTAGATATCTGATAGGAAGATGAAATAAGTGGAAGATTGGAAAGGTGGAGATCGGTAACGATTACCTATGCGCACTCATCCAAAAATTGGTTTTATAAATTACATTAGAGTATTAGCTGAGATATCGACTTAACAAAGTTCTGTATGCCTAAAGTGGACTGTTTCTGTCCATATACAGAGGAAGTCAGTGATAATCAAACCTGTTCTTCTTTTGTGTTGTACAGAAGAACAAAAGTCATACATATTTAAAATAGCATAAGGGTTAGTGAATGATGACAGAATTTTTAGTTTTTAAGGAACTAAGGCAAACATGATTTTATAATCCTATCATTTATACATTCTAGTGAATCAGTTGTCAATTTGTATATATTTTACTCATTTGTTTTTATCATTAATATTTCTATTTCATAAGGCATAATTTTTTTTTTTATAGATGAAAAAAGAGGGGCTAATGATTCTGTGGTAAGTATCATACCAAAGTCCCTGTTAACACGGCCGAATCAATGCACAGGATTTATATGGCTTCAGCCTAGGGGCCCCCGCCTCTCAGGGGGCCCCACAATTGGTCAAAAGAAAGAAAAAACTTAATATCCATTGGATTACAATAAACATTCAAATAAGCGAACGCTGATTGGGTGAGGCAAATCCGCCTTCAGTATATAAACGTCAGACGCACGTCACTCACGCCACAGTTATTAACAGAGAGAGAGAGAACAACGATATTAACAGAGACGACTGATATAGGCATACACAATGTGTGACCGAAAATATGACCGCCGGGGGGGCCTAGTATGTAGCCTAGGGTCCCTGGCCATGTTAATCCGGCCCTGCCTGTTACGGACTGTTTTTTTACATTATATTTAATGTGAAGTAAATGTCACATCAGTCATAATTGTACTGTTTCACTTTTACATCAAGAAAAGGGGGATAAGTGACAATTTCTGTAGTCCATGTTATTCTTGGTAATGTACATTACACTATTGTTACACGGCTTCTCACCAACACCAAAGTAACAATGTAGGCCCTGAACACTGTATTATATGATTAATTTGAAGCTTTAATAAGTCAGACACAAGAGGGAAGTTGCATGTGTCATTTTTATATTGCTTTCAAATATATGTAAACATTAAAAATGTAAACATACAAAACTGGAGTTTCCTAACCCTCTTAAAGTTTTGTAGACTGATTTTTATTTTTATTTTTTTCAGACAGCCTGGCTTTTTAATTCCTATCTAGTAATTCAAATTGAGAGATCACTATTTCATGATATTCTCTGTACACAACAGCTCAGTATCAAGCAGTTTACATCTCAGCCCCAATATTTCAGGTTCATGTTTTGCATTGTTTTTAGGAGCAGAAAGATGAAGTGACTTATGCTGAGGTTGCCACATACTGCAAAATCCAAGACAAAAAAGAGAAAGTGAGTAATACGTCTTTGTTCTATCACAATCTAAATATATCCACCTTCTCTCATGATATTATTTTGCACAGCAAATACGTTTTTCTCTCTCTCTCTCTCTCTCTCTCTTTCTAAATTCTTCCAAGTTTGTTTCTTTAATTAAGATGTAACATGATGCTATGATAACAGTGAGTAAAAATTCAGCTTGTTTAACAGTATCTGTGATTTTCATTCAGGTTAATGTTGATAAAGTGACTTATGCTGCCATCACAGTAACAGCTGGACCTTAGGAAAACTACAGTCAACTTTATGCCTCTGTGAGCAAGAATCATCACAAATAACTTAACAAGACCTCATAATATAATAACCTGAGAAATGTGAACAAATTATCGGCATTGTACATTATTTACATATATAATCAAAACCCAAGTGTTGATCAGATTTATCGGTTTGGTTAATCTGTTGACTTTGGTAAGTTTGGAATGCTTATTTCAGAGTAATCTGCTTTTAAATAAACAATCTTTGATCATTTCAGTGAAATCTTCTTTCTCTGACTGCGCAAAAGTTCGCTGCCAGTAACTGTTATTATAAATTATGCTCTTTTACATTCAACATCCTCTTTTGTAACGATCACAGAGATGATTGAAAGTGTTCAGCTTGACAGACTGTCAGACTGCAATTAAAGAATTTGTCAAATTCGGCTGAACGTAAGATTGCATTGTATAGCAGTCTAAATAGTTTTATCGTTTTAGTTACAAAGGTGTTGGATTCAATTCAGTCCTGTGAAACATTTGGTAGAAATGAAAAAAAAAATTGGTTAAACAGATGTTTGAAATTGTTTGCACAGAGTTGAGAGAACTGTAAAGCTGATGCGAAGACGTTGTGCTATTACAGATAAATTGGATTCAGTTAAGAAAAAGGTTTTTGTGATTTCTTCATAAAAATCAAATCAGTTTTGTTTGTTCCTGTGACTCAAAAAAGTAAATGTTTCAAAATTGTGAAACTAGTAAATATAAATGTCAAAAAACATTTAAATAAGATACAAATTAAATTATTAGAATTTAAATTATTATTAAATTAAAAGCAAGAAAAAAAGACACCTGGAGCCTGTTCCATAAAACAAGTTTACCAAATAAACCAGGCTTATGGTCTGACTTATTTTAATACCAATTAACTGGCAATAAGTCAGACTAACTGAAATAAACCTGGCTTATACTGCAATCTTGGTTTATGGAACAGGCCCCTGATGTGTCAATGGGATACTGAAAAGTCTTTAACAGGCAGTTTATTCGCGAAAGAGATGTTCATTATTTCACAGAATATTCTACAATGCATTTACAAGTAGGGGAAAAAACTATCCTAGGCTCAAATATGTGCCTCTTCATACATTTCAGCAAAACTGAAAAAAGTCCACCAACATGCACTCCCACAACTTTTATTCCTTATAATTAGTGTTGTAATTAGTTGCAGAATGTTATGTTGTGACTTCAAAACATTTTTAACATCCCCCACAACTTCAAAACTGATATAAACAGCTCGAAAATGAACGACTTGAAAACTCACATATACTATATATGAGTTTTCTAGTTTAGTAGGATCACTTTGCATCCAAAATAAACGTTTTTGTTTACATGTACTGTGCATATTTATTATGTATATAAAGAAACACACAAATACAGTATATATTTTGAAAATATTTACATTTATACATGTATTCTTATATTTTATATAAACATTTAATATATTAACATCAAATATTTTCTTAATATACATGCATGTGTTTGTAATTTTATACATAATAAATATACACAGTATACATGCATATATTATGAAAAAAAAAATACTTCCCAGTAGGAAGACGCGGAATGAAGCGGAGAAGGGATGCATAACGAGATGTGGAAGGGAAGGAAATGGGCTTATTTAAGGGGAAGGCTTATGGATTTGATTGGACGAGACGGAACAAGATTGATTAGGAAATGAGGTTCCAGTCGCAGCCAATCATGTGTACGCACTCCTCCCGAAATTTGTTTATCAACAGCACATATACATGTGTTTTCATGTTGTAAATTCTAGAAAGAATATCTGGTGAAAAAAAGCTGAGAGTTAATTCTTTGTTCTATAAAATATAATGAACATTATTGCACTGAAATCCTTTTGTGCATGTATTTTTGAGAAAAAGCTTTAGTAACGAATGTCAAAGTTAAACATTTACTTTGAAGAGGAACTGCGGGTGGAATGATTCGGTTTAAAGTTCACAGATCATCACTTCTATGTATGTGGGTTGAACCAGTGTGAGCAAACTAAGACAGAGTCTCACAGAACAATCACACGGCTTGAAAGAGTTCTGAAAACCTTCTGGAAAACATGCATCATATGTATTATGTAACAAGTTACTGTGTTATATTACTAAGGGCACAGTAAGAGTAATACATAAATCCATTCATGAACAGTATGAGAACAAATGGGAAAAAAACAAGAAATAATAGGAAATTAAACAAACCATTAATATTGCAAATTAAACAGATTCACACAGTCTTTGGAACTGAACACGAGACACTAGGATACATTTGAAAATACCGTATTAGTTTAATTCTGATGATTGCAGATGTTTTAAATATTTAAGCATTGTTTAAATTCTCTCTTAACATATAATGCTGTATTAATACACGTATTTATTTAGTGAATTTAGTTTTTAAAATGTTTCATCAGTAAGGAGCAAGTTCAGTTACTTCTGATTTTATTGCAATTGAAGACACAAAAACCTTTGGGTTTCTCCATAGAAATCCAACTGATAAACCTTTAAGCCTACATTACTGTGAAATGACCAAACATTTAACATAAAAGTTCTGTTCCTTAATTAATCTCATAAATACATAATTCTCTGCCGATGTGAACATTTGTCACGTATCGGCTCACAAAATGAGGTCATGCAGTGATTTGTATAATGAACTGTTTGCTGTAATGCTTATTTGTGAGGGGTGGTGGTGCTGACAGAGGTGTAAAGCCCATCCTGAGGTTCAGTTTCTGTTCCTCTGATGGCAGAGTAAGTCACCGTGTGATTAGAATCATTCTGAAAGAACATCACAGATCTTGTCAGTCAACGTGTATGTTTCAGCCTGCAGCTATTATTACTTCTTGTTGGTAAAACATAATTTATTTGCAAATTCAGAGTTACACAGCAGCCTATAGATCAGAGAAGGTGGGTGTGTTTTCTCAGAACAGGGCTGTTATTGGGCAGTGATGGAAGATCGAGTGAATGCGATGGTGCTGTATCTATCTACTGTACTCACATAGTCCATTTGTACTTGGTTTTTACTAGAAGCCGTAACCTCAGAATAGGTCACTTCATCTCTCTGTTCCTAAACATCAGTCCAAACATGGCAAAGTTAATTTTAATACAGTAAAAACACATCTGACAGTACAGTAAATTGCATTAGTGCATATATATCACAATATCCTGTTAACTCACACTGGTGTCTGGCATAGTAGGAATGGACATATCGATGGTTTCATAGGTCCCTTTATGTTCATTCCTATCTTTGACCTTCTGATAAAAAGCTGTTATTAGTAATTGCATGAATTATACACTTTACTGAACTTAAAATACAGTAATCACATTTAAATAACTGGCATTACTGAACTCACCACAGAGCTGTCAGTCCCTCGTTTATTACCTATAAAATGTAATGTGTTTATGTAATGATATAACAGACACGCAATATCACTCACTGATATTGTTGGCAGGAATAAAGTATTGTTTCATAACTTCACAGTATGATGTAATCCATGCGTTTCTATGATTTATACAATCTGAAAATGACTGCTGATCGCTAATGATAAAGCTAGATGTGAATTTATTATTATACAAAGAAGAAAATATTATTATTTACCAGCTCTATTTTTACAGATCACCCAGAGAACAACAACAAAGGCAGCAGCTGATGCAGCAGCCACAGCAGAGATCACGATCACTAAAGGAGAGGGGACAGCCAGATCAGTGTTTCCATCTTGGGATTTTTTATTTTTTTTTGTTGCCTGTTTTGGGTGACCCAATAAATTGTAACCCTACCCCTCTCCCTGTGGTTAATTGCTCTTGAGCTTTTTGAAATTACATTTTGCTATTGTTTTAAATGTACTTTGCAAATGCATTCAATCTCAAACCTATCTATACACAGAAATATCAAAAAAAAAAAAACTGTCATAGATATATTTATATTTGTCTAAGACAGTTCACTATTGCTTTACAGAGTGTTTAGGTCTGGAATCTGTAACATAGAATTGGTGTAATTATGATATCATATATCACAATATGCTTTATTTTAGTTTAGTTTAGTTTTAGACCTGAATGTTGTATTAAAAGTGATAATTGAAAATTATTTAACATCAACAACAACAAAATAATTAAATAATTCTAAAGTCAAGAAATAAGGAGAAGGCTAATTATTTAAGTCATTCATAAATGCACACCTGGATTATAAAACTACAAAACTTAACAAAATGTTACATTTAGAAAGCAATATTTTTACTATAATGTTACTATAACAATACTGTATTTTTTTAATTAAATTAAATAAATAAATAAATAAATATTTATTTATGTATGCATTATAATATTTGATGTCCCTAAATGCTAGGCGTATATAACACAGCCATTAAAAAAATGTCAAAACTGTATCATAGACTGTGCCATTGCATGTGGTTTAATTATCATAACCATCATGTACCTTGATTACGAAATTCTTCCGTAGTTGAGGGATCTGTGCAGGATGAAAGATAGTTCAGATTAAAATATAATTACATTAATCATATAAAAAATTTTCATCATCACATTACAGGATATTTTAAAATGGTGTTTAAAAAGATTGTATCCTCACCTGAATACTTGACAGTATATGTGGCTGAGGTCTTCAGTTCATTTCTCTGAGTAACCTGACATCTCCACTCTCTGTTGTGATCTTCATTCAGGAGTGTTGTAGTCAGAGAGCTGTTACAGTGTTTAGAGGAGAATAATATCTGATATCTGGAGTCTCTCTGTAGATTCACACCAGTCTGATTCACCCAGATCAGCTCAACTCCCAGAGTACTGACCAAAATATCACAAGAGTCTTCGTTATAAATCAACTGACAGAAAAGAGTCACAGAGCTGCCTGGACTGATCTCTGACTGAGAGGAGGATGAAGAGACTGAAAAAGACACAACAGACTTCACTTATTTTCATTGCACATTTAAGTTCAAAAGAATTTGTTGACCACATAAACATAAAATTACCTTGAAGAACATGCAGATAAACACTTGCATCACTTCCATTTTGTTCTCCATTCACATATTGTCGGCAGCTGTAAGATCCATAATCCTCTTTGGTGACTTTCTTGATGTTCAGAGAGCAGTTAGAGCCCAGACTCAGTCTCTCATGTCTCTCGATGTCTTTCTTTTTCCCTTCAGCAATCAGTTCAACTGCTGGTGATTGTCTGCTATAGATCCATGTAGTTGATGTGCAGCCAGAAAGAGCATTATTACAGGGCAGACAGACATTTTCACCAGAACCGCTGAACACATGAGTGTTATTTACTCCACTGATACCTGAAACTCAAGAACAGTTCAGTAGTTAATATAAAGAAAACACAAACAAACTGGAATACAATTTTTTAAAAATAAAATTTCCTTGCTTAAGGCAGAAAGAAAAAAAGATTTGTTCAACTCACTAACATTCTCCTAATATGAAAGGAATCGTGGAACATAGTTGGGAAACACTGATATAACGTAAGCAACACAACTTGGATATCACACTATGAAAAGCTGCAACATTAAACTTCTAAAGTCTTTCTCTTTCTCATCCAAATTAATTCAACTACACAATGACTTGTAATAGCACGTGTTGTAGAAAAAACACAGATTCTTTACCTGTGAAAAATGAACAGAGGATCATCAGTCCCAGCAGACGCATATGACACTCATCAGCCATTTCATCATTCACTTCAGACAGCTCGTCTTCATTATACGATCACAACTCTTTAAACCGTTTCATCCCCTCCTGGGATCGTCTACTTCCTCTAATCTGACCAACTGAATGTTTAAACTCTGCTATTTAGCAATGCAGCGACAGTGTAGAATTTAGAAGTGTTGTTTTTTAATTACAAATATTAAATTAAATTCAAATCGATCTCACTTCTAGCCACTTACAGAGCACAATCTGTGGGAAGTCAGAACAACTTGTGGTTTGTGCTCAGGGAGTTTCAGCAAACACGTTTCCATTACAACCCTAGTTTACATCTCTAGATTCTTGGCTTTTGTCAAATGGGACACGTTTCACTTCCTGCAGTTGCACTGAGCTCAGACAGATTTCCTTTTTTAAAATATGCTTTTCAGTTTCCAATGAAGTCAGTTATTCAAAAACCACTTAAAAGAAGTGTCCAAAAGATCATTTTGTGACTCATCACACTGTGTGAGTAGCCTTGCAAAATCTTCTGTGAATTCACAAGCAGTGTTATATTTGGCCGTGTGAACTAAGTGTCACAATACAGGATGACATTTTTGGTCTTTGTAAAACTTTAATTGAAATTGCGACAAAAGTACAATTTTGTCTGTTTTCATAAACTCATTGACCAACAAAAACACATTTACACAGTAGCATACAATGACAATCACAAAACCATAAGTAAAATGAAAAAAGAAGAAAAAAACATCCTTATTAATCAGAACTACATATATAAAAGTAAAACGGGGTAGTGATATTGATGTATTTAAAAAAAAAAAAAAGGACCAGGTGACTACAGAAAGGTTGTATAAACCATTATGATAGATGGAGTGGGGGGGTTTAAGGCGGAATTCTGTGAAGCAGGGAAATTGAAATCAAGCATACATACACTTTTTTACAACTTCAGTAAGTTCCTGAACAAATTCTTTTTTGTTCAGTGTCTGCTCAGTACTTATCAGTAGCACAGACCAGATAAGTCCAACTTCTAGGAGCTCCACATAAGTTCACTGGCACATCTAGAATTGGAGGGATCTTTAGTGTGTGTGTGTTACAGCAGTCGTCCTCGGCATTCTGTTGATCCACAGCAGCACAGGAGCTCCTTGCCCTCCACACTGCCAACTTCATAATTATAATCCCACGTCAGCTCCGTCCCTGCTCGGATGCGCCTGTAGAAACACACAGGTTAACACAAAGACCGCAGCTACATTTACATAAAGCACAAGCTGTAAATATTCTGACTAATAGCTCTGACTAACTAATAGAAATTTGTTAAAAATGTCATTTAAAAAGAACAATAACTGTCACGTGAAGACCTGATCACTTTAAAGTTGAGTGGGACATTAAAAATTCTGTACTATTTAAAAATAAATAAAAAAAAGCGCAAAAACTAGAATGCATTTAACACATACATATATATATATATATAAAACATATCCATTTAAGATGGATTAAAAAAAAAAAAATACATTTTTAAAATTTGCTAAAGATTTCTTTTAAATGTTATTTAATTATTTATGTTTTTAAAGATTAACTTTAAGTGAACAGAAGATGACGGCATCACACAGACACCAATATTAAATGTGAAAAACTAAAATTTAAATAAAATATTAATATCAGCCAATAACTGGTAGGTAAAATTATTCCAAAATTATTGCAAAATAAAAGAAACAATAAAAAGAAATAAAACAAAAGTTAAATGTTACGCTCACTTGCTAGCAAAGAAGGCCACCCAGGGGAAGCGGAGATCATGAGTATCCACGAACACATTCTGGACGAACAGATTGGGGCTGCAGCTATGCTGTGGGACAGAGGAAGAAGAAATTATATAAATCAAAATCATACACTGAGACCTTAGACTTATGTAAATGTCCAATGCAAGTCACTCGTATCTGGGTCTGCTGTACTAACATTGAGGTAGCGTCCGAGGTTGCCCTCCAGTTTGGCATCAATGATATAACAGGACTCCTCTCCATCAAAGAACAGGCGGGTGTTTTTAGGGCCACTGTCGCCCCCACCACCTCCCTGTCCATGAGATGGGCCTGACCCACCTCCTCCTCCACCCCCTCCTCCTGTTTTCACCATTAGGCTGTGGGACTTCAAAGCAATGCCACGTGTGGATTTCACTGCCACCTGCCTCTTCACCACAGCTGAGAGAGAGAGAGAGAGAGAGAGAGAGAGAGAGAGAGAGAGAGAGAGAGAGAGAGAGAGAGAGAGAGAGGCAGAGAG